>QMIH01000929.1:78560-117871 GCA_003987875.1 Clarias batrachus
TGTGTGTGTGTGTGTGCGCTAAACGAGCTACCTCTGAAGTTTATGCTACATGGAAGTGGCAGATCTCGCCTCGCTAAACATTTCAGCCGTTTTGGAGAAGTTATTTTATATGTGACACAAAAAGGCCACTTTTCAGCGTTATACTGTCTCGCTTCAAACAATAATCATTTAAAATGCAAATGATTTATATTTCTTTAAGAGTATTGATACCAAAATAGGTGTAAGCTTCTAGAAGATAAAATTGCTGCTTAAATTAAAGCATTCCGCGCAAAATAAAGGATTCCACCACAACAATCTGTAGTGTCCGTAATTCATGTTGCGATATCGTAACAGTTTTGAATTTTATAATAATACACTTTTTTCAGGTTCATGTCTTTTCATGTGAAATCTAAACTGGCCGAGTTTCATCTGAGTGACAGTTACGACCGTTGGAAGATTTGAATTTAAAAAGGTTCCGAACACTACAGACATGAAAGGGAATGAAACTGTGTTTAGCTGATGTTACTTTTTTATAGAAATATAAATGTGTGTGTATATTTACACCAAATCAATCACGGATCTGGAGATAAGAAGCAGAAATAATGTATTAAACGGTGTTAAACAGTCTGTCTGAAACGTCACTTGTTCACCTGCTGTAGACGAGGCCCTTTCTAGCACATTTTCATGCTCTTTATCCGGCGACGTCTTCTTCCCTCGCCAGGCCGCTCACTCGGAAACACAGATTGCTTTTAACCAAGCATTCTCTTTTTTTTTTATTTCATTTCATTTTTTTCATTCAATGTGCCACACTGATTTTGAATGTGTGTAAATTTGGTTGTAGCTGCATTTAATTAGTCGATGCGTGTGAAGTTTATCATTCTCCATACATATATAATATGTGTTTGTGCCGAGGACTGCTCCGTTCCTGCCTGTTTTTTTTTTTTTTTTTTAAAAAAGAAGGAGAAAAAAAAAAGATCTTCCTTTTTGTTATTTATTCTGACAGTGGAAGAAAAAAGAAAGTGTGGAACATTAAAGCATCAAATAAAGCTCTTATTATATCTCATCCATAAAAGCAAGCGCTCATTAGCGGTAGCACATTGTGATGAATTACACATGAGATCCACCGGCTACTGCTGCGCCATAACGGGATTAGGACTTTACGCCACTTTCAGCAGATTTCCTATATACATAGGAAAAGCCTGGGTCGTTTTTGTTGCTGTAGTTGTTATGTAATGTCTACTAAAGAGCAACGCGACAACAACCAAAAAGCGTAGCGTACTGTATAAACCTGCTCTGACGGCACACAAGGGAAAAGCAGAGCTTAGGAAGAAAAAAACCCTCTGCAGTGTGCATCCCCGCGTCCAGGCCCGGCTCAGGTGCAATATGAAAGTGCATAAGAAATTCCTGCAGGTTCTTTTTTTTTTTCCCTTCCCCTTTTTCCTTTATTTTTGTGGCGAGGCTGCCTAATAAGTGTGCTATGACAGCGGGAGATGTAGTGTCGTCTTCGGGGAGCGCGGGCCTGTGAAGCAAAGCAGCGAGCGGTGAGGGACTCGTGCGGTAATCTCCCACACTTCCAAAGATTCACGGCCAGCTATAAATCAAGCCGCGAATATTTCCAGAGATATGGTTTCGTTTGGCCAATACCACCATCTTTTTTCTTCTTTATCTTCATTTCTAGAGGCCAAGTGATTCCACCGAGGTAAAGTCAGTCCCATTGAGAGGGTATAAAGAGGTTACTGAGACTGTAATGAGACATCCTAATGATAGATTCACTCCTGCTTCCTTTTGTATTGCTTCGGTGCAGAGCTGATGATGTGACATGGTGGTTCATTTTAATAAGCATGACCAGAAATTAATATATTGATGCAACACCATGATGCATTGGGGCGACAGAACTCATCAAGTCCAGTAATAATAATAATAATAATAATAATAATTTCAAATGACAAATTGAAACCAAGAGATAATATATTGAGGCAATTGTTTAATACTTTATATGAGGTCCACATGATAATACTTTAGGCTAAAAGATAATATATTACGGTCATGAGATAATGTTAAAGCTACAAAATAATTTATTGAGGCCATAAAATAATATTAAGGCTGGAAGATAATACATTAAGGCCACAAGATAATGCATTGATAACAGACTTTGAGGAAATATAATTAGGCCATGAGATCGGGGCTACAAGTATTTAAGTATATTAAGGTCACAAGATAATATATTAAGGCCATGAGATAATTCATTAAGATTAAAATATTATATATTGAGAGAACAAGATCTCAGGATCATATAACTAGGCTATACAGTAAGATAATACATTTGAGGCTAAAAGATAATATGTTTAGGCCATGAGATAATACAGTATTTCAGGATCACAAGGTAGTATATTGAGCCCATGGAATAAACATTAAGAACACGAGATAATCAGCTGGGATCTCAAGATCATACATTTAAGCTACAAGATAATTCATTTAGAACCACACAATAGTCACAATTTAGGTCATGAAATAATATACTGAATCCATTTAGGTACCATAGAAAAATATTTTTTGTATATCAAGAGATAATTTACGAGATAATTTGTTAAGATGATTAGTTACTACAGGAAAACAAGATAATACTTTAAGGGAAGATAAGGTAATATAATAACACCCAATATTATGTATTGAGACCATGCATTCATGTATTGAGTCTACAAGACAATATATTGATGCATAAAATAACATATTAAGGCTACGAGATAATACATCGAAGTCTTGAGATAACATGTGGAGACCACAAGGTGATATACTGAGGTAATGATACAACACACTGAGGTAACAAGATGCAGTACTACACCACAAGATCATATATTTTCTATCATATATTCAGATGTTACAGTATATTAACGCCATGAGATAATATTTTGAAGTCACAAGATAATCAGGTGAGTTTTTCATTTCAATGACTACGAGAAGGTATTTTTAAGCTATATCCTGTATCTCAAGATCAAAGGACAATTAACAAGATAGTTTGTTAAGGTGATTAGTTACTACAGGAAAACGACAAGATAAAACTTTGAGATAGCACGAGATAATGTACTGACACACCATATTGTTTATTCAGACCATGCTTTCATGGATTGACGAAATATTGATGACATAAATTAATATATCCACGGTACGAGATAATACATTTAAGGCATGAGATACATTAACACATGAAAACCACAAGATAATATATTGAGGTAATGACTTAACACATCGAGGCAACAGGATGATACTCCAGCCACGAGATCATGTATTTTGCCCAGGATGTATTATGAGATAATTCACTGAGGTCATTAGATAATATATTGAAACTACAGGACAATGCATTAGTAGCATAAAGTGATATAACAAGGCCATGAAATATAATATTTTTAGACAATTATTTAATGATACTGCATACAGTAGAATATATATATCGAGGCCACAACTCGAGTATCTCATGGGCAAAAAATATTACATTGTGACTTAACCGGTGCTGGAACATCATACTTCAATATGTGTTTTATTGAGTTTATTATTTGGTGGAAACAGGTGAAAATAATATCTTTAATCATCTCCATGCTTGGGTTCCTGTGGACATTTTTCAATTTATTTCTCTGTCTCGCTCGTCTTAAATTACAACAGTCGCCACGTGCTAAGTAATTTCTGACCATGATACAGATCTCGTGAAGCTTAATCGCTGGCCTTAATATATTTATTTTTGGCCGTATCTTATTTTAAAAAATAATAATAATAATAATATTAATCGGCCGCTCTGGTCTTCAGAACGTTTTACTGCGAATGAAATTTTTGTGTTTGACTCTATAAGATGGAAAATACTACGTTCAGTTCTGCTCCTCATGCTCGGTGTCATAACAGAAAGCTGGACTCTGAAAGTCACAAACTGCACGCCTGAAGACACGTGAGTGGGTGAACATCAGTGCAAGCACAACTGCAAAGGAACGTTTACTTTTACCGAGCATCTTCTTCCTCACCGACTCAAAGAGGTCACCGCTGTGCTGCCCTGAAACACAACGGGGGCGTCTAAAATAGAGTGCACTCTTTTGCTCCATCCTGCTGTTCAGGTGCTTAAAAAAAAAACCCTCCAGTTTTGCCATTATGACTTCTTTGGTTTGAACACATGCTGCAAGTCTGAAATTCATTCCGTCTGCAGAAGTACCTTGACACGGGAAGAAGGAGGAGAAGTTTGGTTTAGAAACCCACGTTTCTCAACAGCTTAACTCTTTATAATATACGTTCCAAAATCTATCCGTTTCCGTGGTAACAGTTCATTTATATAGCAGATTCTCCACATTTAATTGTAGTAAAACGGTGTGTGCAGTCCTTGATTTTGGAAGGAGTCTCCAGTATCAGTGCTTTGTAACAATTTTTCCCAACATCTTGGGAATTCTTCATTGTCTGTACCGCTTATCCCGTGAAAAGTCACGGGAGGCAAACCCAGGGAACTTGGGGCACAATATGGGGTACAACCTGGATGGGGTACCAACCCATTACAAGGGATAAGCACACACTCGCGCACTTTGGAAACACAGATGACTTTGGGCTGTATGAGGAAACACAGGACCGGAGGCAAGATCCGAACCACCCGACCTGGACGTGCGATGCGACAGTGCTAACTACTAAACCACTGTGTCACCTACTGTATAATTAAAAATCTCTATGGAATAAAAGGAACAAATTGGTATTCTGTATAATCACATTGGTGGTAACTGTGCCTCGGCTTAATTGTATCATCTTCATAAAAGCACAAAACAGATAAACTTAATTCAATCTTATTACATTACACGTTAATTTGGGGAATCTTTTCATCAAAATGAAGTATTGACCTTTTGCAGTCATGTGACCACCAGTACGTCCGTCACAACCGCGTACTGCAGAAGCACCATTAACTGCCATTAGGGTACTAAGTATTTTTGTTGATTTTTTTTTTTTTTTTTTGGGGGGGGGGGGGTTTGTTTAGAGCCAAAAAAAAAATTACACAAAGATTACCCGATGACCTGCTGGATTACTTAATGCTTTGTCACACAGATTTAAACATTTAAACTTGCTAACTATAGCTTCTGTTCTGCTGATTTTGGTTCATTTGCAATATGCTGTGGTGGATTTATTCAAAAAAAAAGAAACAAGCATGTACAAATGGATGAAGAAGGTAATAAGGAAATTCTTTGGCAGAAGTTTGATTTGTCATCAGATGACCCCGTGATGACCCCAGACGGTGTACAAACATGTGACTCCTCCTCCTTGATTTGGCGGCGTTTTTGTAGAGTTAGCTCATTCGATGCTTACAAATGCGACGATGCTATGGAATATGACTTTGGTTTATGCTTCATAGAATGATGTTCAGGTAACTTTAACCAACACTGACATTTATGTCAAGCTCTCTAATGAACAGCTACCTAACGGTTCTGGGGTCGAATCCCAAATAGTGCGAAATGGAAAGCTTGTAGGTTGTACGATCCCTTGTTCCATACACCAACTGGTGCTGTTGATCAGGAGTTAGAAAGAGAGAGAGATTTGGGATTTAGCCTTGTGTTAGAAGCTAGTTAGCATCGTAGCTCACGTTAGCTGGAAGTTTCCGAGGCGATTCAGAAAGACTTAGAAGTCGACTACTAAGGGGACAGCGCGTTGTGCGAGATGACATGACGTCATCAGATGCGTTTTCTTGCTGACGCTGCTTTTGGGACCGGTTTTGAATGTGAGTTTTGGAACTGGCATCCGGCGAGTACCGTCCCTTTGGCCGTCCAGAAGTGGATGGGATCATGGATGGTGCTTAATCTGATCTAAACCCAGCTGAGGGGTTGCATTCCTACTTCACTCCGGCACTGCTGGGATTTGAACAGCCGTTAGTAACTCTAACCGCTGAACTATTATTCCTCCTCTATTTACACACAAAATCTCGCCGCATTAATCATTTCCTAAATGCAGCGGTCCGCGTTAGATGTGCATTTATGCAGTATGGGTTCTTGTTAATGTGATGCATTTTGTATAAAGTTGTCAAGTTTTCAACTGAAGATGGTTGTTAAAATAAATGTTTACGCTCTCAGCAATCTGTATGTACTGTCAATCAGCGGTAAGTGTTCGCGTTAGCGTTTCTTTAATCTGTGTTCCTGGTGGAATTCCAGATTCGAAACAGAATTTGCATAGCAGCATAACAAGAAGCGGGGCATTCCTTTGGTCGGTGCGTTTCACTAATACGGCAAGACATCCGCGGTTTAACTCGAAGGGGTCTAAAGTTACAGTATCCTTTATGTCGCAGTTAGCACTCGACGCTTAATGAGGGACAAACGGCAGAGCAGGTTCGGTCTAGAAAGCCTAATTGACTTTAACCTTCAGAGCCGCTTTTGTGTTAGAGAGACATGCAGGACACTTTGTGTAGATTGTGTAATCCAAACATAATTACGAGTAATTCACAATCCAAGCCAAGCGTAAAGCTGCGCGGGTGAGGGATTAGCAGGGTTCTTTTCCGCTCTTGGGATTTGATCTCACAATATCCTGCAGAGACTTAACATCCAAACTTCACCTTTTTCCTATAGGTATAGATGAATCAGCACTGATGCCCTGAACGCCTGTATAATTTAGCTGCAGAGTTGCTTTAAATGCGTTGGAGGTTATGCATCTCTCTCTCTCTCTCTCATTAATGCAACATCTCCTGTATACCTGTCAACATTTATAAGTAAAGACAATCACCAGTAAAGTTTCCTCAGTGATGTTTACGCCCTCAGCAATCCGTATGTGCTGTCAATCAGCACCAAGCGATCGTTTTAGTCTCTTTAATCTGAGTTCCTGGTAGAACTCCAAACGCCGCTAAAATTAGCATACTTGCATAACAAGAAGTAATGCGTCGCACTAATAAAGAAAGACTCTAAAAACACCAGCGAGAGCGGCCGTTTGTCTTCAATGTTATCCAACATGTTAACGGTCTTCTTAAGTTAATTAGTACACTTAATGAGCAACGAATAACGGCCATTATCCGTCTATAAAAAGAATCGACCCTAAGCCTCTGAGTCAATCTACCATTTCATTACACATACTTATTCCGTTACGTTGTTTAATCCAAACAGAATTAAGAGTAAAACACAATCCAGGGCAATCAAACGTACCGCCGGGAAGTGAACGCTAAAATCCATACAGTGGCCCCAGAACAGAACTGGGATTAGAACTCATGATCTTTTAGTCAATAAAGTAGAACGCTAACAACTGAACTGAAACAGCTCCCGTGTTTATAGAAGCGTTGGCATTGGCTCTGGTTATCTTGGTGGGTTTCTAGAACCTAAAAACATTAGCAAATTAGCATAAAAAGATGCCGTTCCTTGGTTAATATGCTGCACTGATAAACAGACACCCGCTAGTTATATCCAACTATTATCTACCCAAAACATTTTTAAAAAATAGCAAATAGGTTTCGGACACGCTAAAACCTCGCGCGGTTCAAATATTGATTCTCCGCCGTAAGTCGACAGTCTGTCACTGCGCACGGAGAGAATTTCTGCGAATAAAACGGATTACCCGGACAAATACGGGAAACTTGACAGCCGATCAACATATTAGCTTTTGGCTTTTATGCGAGTTAAGCATTCAGACAGCGCTTCGAGGATCGTATTGATGTTTAGCTAAACTAATAGACCAAAAAGAACCAACCTTAGGCATGTCTGCACTGCTGATTTTGCAGAAGTACGGCGTGATTGAGTAACTCCAACAGCTCGCCATTTGCATCTGTTTGAAAATGAGAAACTGCCCTGTTGATTTCGTCGTATCGAGTTCTTTATTTAAGCGATGAGGTAATTCAACAAAACTGCGAAAATGAGTTAGTGCGAAAGCAATACCTGAGTGAGGGGGGGGGAAGGGGGGGGGGAGATGCTAAACAGCTTCCTTACTCAATGGAAAGTGAGTTGAGTCTCTGAATTTAATTAGCATGGACTGGGGCCCGAACCGTTCCCAGCACCGGCATGCCAAGTTTTATGCTTTAATAGGCCTTTCCGCGACTCCGAGGGTATCAAGCGGCGCAATAACTAATGCGGGCGCGCTGCAGTGACGGTGACAGCTCTTTCAATCAGGCTGGCTCTTCACCAGGGAGACTCGCAAACAACACAGCAATGCAAAACAGTGCGAGGGAATAAGCCGTGTCAGCACTTGAAGCGCACCTTTTGAAAAGCTTTCTTCATCAATCCGGCGCGAGTCGGCCGTTTGAACCGCCGACCCGCGCGCGCGATCAGAGGCAGGATTAAGTCCGACACAGCACAGGGAAATAGCCGGATCTCTCCGAAACCCTGGAAAAATCAGAACGGGATTACGAACGGCGGCGGAGAACAAGGTCGGAGTCTTAGGGTAGAACAGAGGACAAGGTGAACTTTCGGTTCATCCCCGGAAAGACTGGCGAGCACGCCGAGCGCGCTGAGGCTAAGGATGGTGAAAGCTCCCCTGCCAGCATGCTAGGCTCCACTTTTGATGTTAATTCCTTGAAAGCTGTTTCTTTAGCTAGGGATTAGCACACAGGGTGCCAGGCTTAGCACGCCCGGACTAATAAAGATGACACATCTAACACAGGTACTCGCTCGTGCGACGCCTACGGAGCCGTGCTCCTGACATCCTGCTAATTATAATGAACTGCGTTGCCTTTAACACAAGTATGGTACTCTGACAAGCATCTTTTCTTTTTTTCTTTTTTTGGACTCAGACACAGCTGCATTCTTCTCAGACAAAGTTTTTTTTTTTTTTCATTTATTAGCCTGTGAGACTGCACACGAGTCCCAGCGCTTGACAGTTATGAAGTGTGTCCATTATGGCCCATAAACGACCATTACAGTTACTGATTAGCTTCCGCGGCCGTACTAGCTCGAGGGAACGATGCCGCTAATGATCACAGGGCAGCTTGCATACAGAACCAACGCCCAATTCATCTGTTCGGCCAGCTACGCCGAGATTGATTGGAAATTCCCAAAGAACAATCGGCCCTTTGAGTGCTTGAAATAATTCTGCCCTTCCGTTTCGGAAATCTGTACTCGGAGCTGACAAACAAATCAAGGCATTCTCTCCCTCTGTGATCAATTATCATTTATTTTAATAGCTTGATCTGACAGTTACGAGTGAAGCTCCAGTGAACATCCTAATTACCAGGAATCTTTTTTTTTTTTTTTTTTTCGTTGTTGTTGTTATATATCGGAGTGGTGAGGTCTTCACGGGAACTCTATTAAAATATTTCATGATAATCATCCCTTGCCCTGGAGGAATTACACCCTTGAAAACTTTGACACTCTCGACGCCATCTTATTCCGATAAATAGCAGGAGAGATTACTTTCCTTCTGTTCCGCCATCGCTCCAATCAGGCTGGATTTCCGACGATGAGATAACGCAAATATTTAATAGGCCACAAAGGATTTCGGGTTTCTGGCTGAGAATCGGAACCGCAAACTGTCTGGGAACGGAGACATTTAACATTATTAACTTTATCCGCGGTATATATTTTTTTTAATTGGCTCCATCAGTTCCTGGTTCGCTTTAGAATAATGTCCTTTTCTGTGTTCCAGTCATCCATCACGCTGCCATGTTTATTTACTCTGATACCGAACAAAAACCCACACGGCAGATCAGACTCCGGAGCAGCGTGTGAAAAGGCCAGCGTCTTATTACTGCGCTTTGCATTCATTATGATTTGTACAGTGGACAGCGCATCGATGTTTCTCTTACAACAAAAAGTTCTGCGAATATCGGAAAACTGGGAGTCGAAAATGATCCGCACTCTGGCTGTAGAATTTATGTTAATTAACCGTGAGAAAAGGCAAATACATTTTTATTTTTTTTAAATTTTTTTTGCATAACCTCCTTGCTTTTCAATACGCTAGCAACAAGCCTTTATATTCCCTCATTAAAACATGTTTAGTCTGAGCTGTGAGCCACGGACGCTCCGCTGTCTTCACACTTTCATCAGGAGTGAATCTTCGTCCTCGTAGGAGCAAACAGGTGAAAGTCTGATGGCGTGAGATCAGGACTATAGGGAGGACGCCGCTTTAACACCTCGTCAGTTCGGGCAGAAGTGTGCGGACGTCCACGCGAGACGGCGACGCCCTCTGATATCAGTCCCTAGTCAGAAGTTATATCGCTAGATATCGGAAGGTTAGGTATCGGCTCTTCAGTAATCGTCTCACTGTAACGAGCACGGTTGATTGTTGAAGCTTTTTCCTGACGTTGTCTGTTTTGTATAAAAAAAACGTAGATAAACGTAGATCTTGTCCCAGCTAGCCGGCTAATTAGGTCTCCAAGTTAGCTAGTTAGTTTTTCTGTTAATTTATGTTCTAAATGTATGTTGTCATGTCAATCCGTCTTGTCTCAGCTAGCCAGCTAATTAGTTTTCTTACTTAGTTTTGTTAATTTATGTTGTACGTAGCACTTGAGGTCCTGGAGGAACGTTGTTTTGTTTCACTGTGTACTAAACCGTATATGGTTGAAGTGACAATAAAAGCCGACTTGACTTGACTTGACTTGATGATGTTCCAATACTTCTGGCCCTTGAGAATCCCAGAAAACTGTAAGCGTTGATGAATTTTGCAGCTGATGGTCGACGACTTCTTTTTTTTTACTTTTTCTCCGTCGGTGATTGAGGACGTTTCCGTGATGATTCTCTTTAAGAAACTTTCGCCTTCCTCAGCGTGTCGCTCCACATTTAGTTTGCAGAAATCCAAACGCTTCTGTGAGTTGTTCCGGCACCAGGTCCACCCTCAGGCCACAAAACATAACTCATCACTGCACGCTGCTCGTCTTTTGTGCACGTCACAAATCCGGCGTCCATTTCCCCCTCGCACCGCACTTACAACCGGACTGATGAGACAGAGCGCTAATGAGACAGAGAGGCCGAGAGAAGTTGTGATATTAGCGGAGTGCGGATCATTTTTGACTCACCCTCGTGTCTCTGATGCAGATGTTGTAGTCGCGCACGCGGCTGGGATCCTTCTCGCTCGGGTGGAGATGTGAGCGGCGAGGTTATGTTCCTGAATACTGCTATCACTCACACACACACACACACACACACACAGAGTGAGAGAGAACAGGATGACTGAGTTCTTCTTATCCGAAAGAGTTCAGGTTGTCTCGAATTTAGAATTTTGCTGATTTGTATCTTTTAGGATTTTGAATGAAATTGATGTGACTTTTCCAGTGTCAGTAAACACAACGGACTTTATAGCTCATAAAGAGACTACACATTTTGTTTTATATATATATATTTGTGGAAAAAAAAAAGTTTCAATATTTCCATTACATCATTCTTGCTCTGAGCTCTGAGCTCTAGAGGTCCGTGTTTGATTTATGCAGAAAGGGCTGCCATTATCTTTATTGCATTTTGCTTAAGTGTGTAACCATCCTGGATGGGTTTCTGTTTTTCTCCATAACTTTGCATGATCAGAATGTTTTGTAGGCGTACAGCTCAAAGACGACGAGTTAAACCCTGGCAGCTGGTGTGTCCCTGTAAAGCATGTAAAGTGCATCTCTTACCAGGGTTGAGATCTGCTGCGAAATGGAATAACTCGACGCATGAACGTCTACGAGGGGGGGAAAAAAATCAGTTCAAAGGCTAAACATCAAGAGAGACTAAACTGACTAAACTGCCTAAGGGTCCAAGTCATTAGAACCAGACTTTTAGTGTTGGAGAGTGAGCGAGCGAGTGAGAGAGAGAGATTGTGCGTTTTCAGGTTGTGCTAAAGGTTTGTGGAGTGAATTATATTTTTCTGAAAGCCGTTGCTGGTTTATTGCATCAGGCACGGCTAATTTCTGAAAACAATAACACGGACGGGCACGGGGTTACGGGCCGATGTCATCAGGCTTCAGTTACTGAAGCGTGTCATCAGAATGGCTGGTGCAGACCGCAGTACCTCGTCCGTCCTGCAGGAGCGCTGCGTCTCCGGACCCGAACGCGGCGCAACAACCTCCGGTGTGAACTGCAACAAAGAGATCTGGGAAGAAACTTCATTAATTCCTCGTGATGTTCCTGGAGGAGCTGCTGATTCGCGGGGGCGCGTGGGTTCGATGAGGCCCGCTGTTCGAGATATCGGCGTTACAAACAGGATTCAATATTTTACACAAAGCGGAGATGTTCGGCGCACTTTTACCCGCGCCGCGAATCGATCAGCACATACGTGTGGAGCGCTCTTGTTTCAAGGGGGAAAAAAAAGAAAGAAAGAAAGAAAGAAAGAAGAGAAAGAAAAGAGCGGGCTCGGTGTGAAGCTGTCGAGATTAGGCCCTGAGCTGAGCGGGCGGAATCCGCTGCGTCGGAATCTTCAGCAGACGGCACTGATAGAAACACAAATCACTCATTGATTGATGTTAAAACGGTTCTTACAGCAATTTAGCAGCCGCCCCTGGATTGTGAAATAGCGAGTCGGTGGTGCGTAACTGCTATGAAGGCGATCGATAGGTGTTGTGTTTGGTTACTGTATCGAAAAGCGCGCGGATGTTAATCTATACGCGGATATTTGCTTGTTGGGAGCGGGAGCGATGTGATTAAACAGGAACATAAATGCGCGTATTTTCATGGTGCAGTAAGATATATTATATACAGTATATGTTTTTTTTTCATCATCATCATCATCATCTATAGAAATGAAGGGAGAAAAGAGAGGAGAGTAGAATCGCTCGGTCAATTTGGCAGCCTGTCAATCAGGTGCGATGATAACGTCTGGATCTGGAGTGGGTTCAGTCCGATGTCAGAAGTTTCGATTTGATTTTATACGCATCACTAATAACCCTCCTACTTCAATTACGCCCAGATCCTCCCTTCACTCTTCTTCTTCTTTTTTTTTTTTTTTCCTTCCTTCTTCATTTCGGACGAGACAGAAGTACTGCAGCGCTCCCATCTGGTCTTGTACAGAAATGCATATACAGAAAAAACACAGCCCCCAAGCATCCATACAGTACCTCTTCCATCCCTCACACACACACACACACACTCACACAAACACATAAACACACTACATTTGCACGCTCATTTCAGCGCAGTACCCGAGTGCACGCCTCATATATATCAGATTGCTTCTGTGAGTCTGTGCTTTTATACTAGAAGTCAGAGTCCATATCTTACGGCTGTCTCAAGCCTAATACACACACACACACACACACTTATACACACATATACACACATTCTCGCACGCACATGCTTTCTAGCATGACTAGCTGCAAAGCTTTAGCCCAAAGGTGCAAACCATAAATCACCTGGGAATGAAGTTTTAACTCTGCGCAATCTTTTTTGTATATTTTAATTGGTTCCATCGGTTCTGGTTTAGTTTATCATTTTTCTTTACGTTGTAGTCATCCATCACGCTGACGCATTCACTGCACGCATTATTTCTTCTTCTTCTTCTTTAAATGGCAAAAAAAAATTATTCGAGATGAAACAACCAGCACACAAAGTCTATGTCTGGTCTTAAGGTTTTTTTTTTTTTTTTTTTATGAAGCCTGCACATACAGAGGGATTGGAGGAAGAAAGGAATTTGCATGTGCAGCGTCTCGTTATTATTATTATTAAAGTAAGAGGACTGTGTTATTCATGAGCGTGCCTATAATGTTTGAATATGTCAAAAAGGGAGAGAGGGAATGAAAATCACAGGAGGTTAGGAGTTCTTCATAATAACCTGTTGTGCGCCGCGCTCATGTTCCGGGCTCGCTGCATAATTCAGCCTGAATTGCAAACTCAATATAACACAGATTTGAGTATCACCGAAAAAGAATAAAAGAAAAAACACGCATTTCTTTGTTCTGGATTTTGTGCATAAAAAAGCAATTGAAGGGAAAGAAGGAAAAACTATTGTGAAGGCATTTAACAAAGGAAATGTTGTTTTTTTTTTTTTTTTCATTTGTTTTGAAAGCCAAATAAAATAACAGTATATGAACAACAGATCACAAGTAGAGCAAACAAAGGAGTGAATGAACAGTGAAGTGGATGACGGATGGATGGATGGATGATGAGTAGTCAAGCGTGTAAATTTAATGGATGGACGGAAGGATAATCAGATGGAGGTGTGGATGGATAGAAGAATAAATAGAACAACAGGTAAATGGATGGACTCAATGGAATTAATAGAAAAAGGGTCCTGGTTAGAGACGTAGATAGATGGCTAAGAACTGTTGTTGATGGATGGGTTGATTGATGGATTGATTAAGGGACAAAATAAGCACAATAATAAAAATGTATGTATAAATTGGATGAATGGATGGCTGTATGTAAGGTCAGGCCCATGAATTTTGGAACAAAGATATGTTTGTTGGTATTTTTCCTCTGTACACGACCACACTGAATCTGAACATGTGTTGAGGTCAAGGCTTTCAGATTTAATTCACAGGGTTTGCAAAAAGTGCGGCATTAACCATTCAGACATTACAGACATTTTCATGCAAACACACCCATTTGGGCGCCCATAAATAATGGAACAAATGATTGACGAGCAGTTGAATGGCCAGGCGTTCCTCGTTACTCACTGATTATTCAAGCAGATAAACGGCCATGAGGTGGATCTGAGAGTCACATATGCATTTGGTAGCTGTTCACTTAATCTCTCTACATTAGATCCAAATAGAAGTTTATGAAAATGACCACGGCCTGATATAAAATAAACAAATAAATAAAATAAACCCATGAGAGTGATAGCCAAAACATTGCTAAACATTGTTCCAAACTGGTTTATTTGCATTCTTAAAAAGAAGGTCTCGTCAACAGCACGAGGCCTGGACGTTCATGAGGAGGACGACGGCATGTTGATGTCAACGTCTACAGTCAAGAAACACCTTCATAAAGTAAATACAGACACGTCACGAGAACATGGAAACCACTGAAGAACAGAAAGGCTTTATCAGATTCTTTAGACTGAAGACACCATGGACTTGGACCAGAATGATGGGAAGATGAGAAAGAAAGCAACATCTCATGATCTGAAGCTTACCATTCCATCTGTCAGTCATGGTGGAGGCAGTGTTACGCCATAACTGTGTACTTCTGCCAATGGACCCGGGCCACTGGTGTTTACTGAAGACGTGACGGCTGATAAAAGTAGCAGGATGAATTCTGAAGTGTATAGGGCTCTACTCTCTGCTCAGATTTAACCAACTGCTGCAAAGCTGATATGCAGAAAACCGCTTCATATTGCAGATAAATAATGATCCAATGATCCACACAGTGAAAGCTACCCAAGAGTTTCTTCACTGGTCAGGTCGGTCACCTGACTTGAACCCAACAGAGCTGGAATTCCTCTTACTGAAGGCAAGACAGACGGCAGAAAGACCCACAAACAAGCAGGAAGCTGCAGTATAAAGACCTGCGACAACATCTAGAAGTAGGAAAAATGGGCAAGCAAAAGGATCTGAAAAACCGTAACAAGGGCCACATTGTTGTTGGTCTTTCGGCTTCTCCCGTCGAAGGGTCGCCACAGCAGACTCACAACATCTTGGAACAGGTTTTATGCCGGACGCCCTTCCTGGCGCAACCCTCCCACTTTTGCACGTGCGTCACTTACCCGGGCGATAGATTAGCTTCACTTAGCTGCGCTATGTGCCGGCGGAGGCTGTGTGATGCTCTGGACAATGTTCTGCTAAAAAACATTGGGTCTGGGTTCGAGAAATTATTTAGAAACGGTTTGAGGAACAGTTCAAAGAGGTTGAGGTGTTGATTCCCCAAATCTCAATCTGTTTTGAGCATCCATGATATGTGCTGGATGAACCACGCCTGATCCATGAACGCCACACCCCCCAACTTATAGGATTTAAAGGATCTGCTGCTAAAGCGGCATACCTTCAGAGGTCTTTTGGAGACCATGGCTTGATGGCTCAATGGGGCACGGTGGGGCACTGAAAAACTTTGGGCAGGTGGTTTTATTGTTGTGGCTGATCCGTGTGTGTGTATATAGATAGATTGGTATATGTACGTGTAGGTATAAATGTGTAGATGGATGGAGAAACAGACAGATGAATAGATGGATTTATAGATAATGAATGGAAGTAAAGCCAGTTGGATGGCGAGGTGGGTGGAGGATGTTATCTAGTTAATTAGTAACACTGAGGACTGGATGAATGGAGGGATGAAGAGACAAACAGAGACTTGGGTAGTTAACTGGATGGATTGATAGACTGATGAGTCACATGCTAACTTGTTCGAGGTCAACTCGATTGTCAGACACACCACCCACACAGTGTGTGTGTGTGTGTGTGTGTATGAATGTGTGTGTGTGGCTGTCAACTCGTTCCCCTGCTGCTGTATTAGACACTGATGAAAGACAGCAAAAAAATTTGTGTTAACATCTGGGATTGTGTGCGTGCGTGGAATAATTGATGGTTTGTCACGTTGTTTCTGTGGCAGAAATGATTGTGTAGAAAAGAGGCGTGCAGCAGAGACGGATGGAAAAACACTCCCGCAGCACCACAATGCCACAGCGCTGAGTGTTAACAAAACATGGCACACTGGCACGACTCGGAGTGATAACCCAGCACGAAACAGTGGCACAACATTCGAACAAAGAACGGCACCATGGCTGGGCAATATGCTGAAAACCCAGCACGTCTCATAAACATGACTTTAGCCTGAACGGAGAAGAATAGAGAGAAGAATAGAGAGAAGACGAGCACTTCCATCCGGCGTTATCTCTAATTCAGACTGGAGCAGGGCTTACTGAGAAAATATATTAAAATCTAAATGTGCAGCCAAACGCTGAATGGAAGGATGGACAGATATTTAAATGGACCGATAAATAAACAGATGCAAAAATACAGGGGCAGAATTTTAAATAGCGAGCTGTGGATAATTAAGTGGGTAGGAAGAATAGTTGGAGGAATATAATAGTAAATATTTCATAGTTTCATAGTTAAATAGAGGCTCGGATAGCTACGATGGACGGATGGACATGGATATAATGGATATAAACTGTAGGTGCGGAGCAGTGCATGAGGAAACTAAATGATGGCTAAATATGAGGGTGGATTCTGTATATTTGCGTACAGAGATGTACAGAGGCATAGATCATTAGGTAGATAAATAAATGGACAGTTAATTAGTGAAAAGAGGGCATGGATACTGGATGGATGGATGGATGGATGGATGGATGGATGGATGGATGGATGGAAGGATGAAAGGATGGAGTGATGCTTTATAAGGAAAATATAGAGTAAAATATGGAGAGTTAAGTGGATTATTGGATGTTTGGTTAAATGGATGTTTTGGCCGGATGGATAGTTAGAGTGAAAGTGGTAACGATGGATGGATGGATGGATGGATGGATGGATGCATGGATGGATGGATGGATGGATGGAGGGATGGATGGATATTTAGCTAAATTGACGTGAAGATGAATGATGGATGAATGAATTTGATGCATAGTTGAGGCGGGTAAATACAAGGACAGATGGATGGATGGATGGATGGAGAGATGGATGGATGGATGGATGGATGGATGGATGGATGGATGGAGAGATGGATGGATGGATGGATGGATGGATGGATGGATGGATGGATGGAGAGATGGATGGATGGAGAGATGGATGGATGGAGAGATGGATTGAAAGATGGATGGATGGATGGAGAGATGGATGGATAGATATTAAAATGGACCAGTATTTGCTTGATATTGGATTTAAAAATAAGCAGATGCTTAAATACATGAATGGATGAATGGAGCACTAGAATAATGAATGGTTGATAAATAGTTGAATAGTCAAATAGAGAAATCAGGAGGATGGATGGATCGAGTGATGGGTAGATAGATGAATATTAAAACTGACAGACAGTTGCAAGATATTGAATAATTCATTCATCCATCCATCTATCCATCCATCCATCCGATGAAAACCATGATGTTTCAATACATGAATGGACGGATGGATGGATGAATGGATGGATGGATGGATGAATATTTGGCTAAATTGTCAGGTTGAATGATAGTTGATGGATAAATAACTTGTTGGGTAAATACAGGGATTGATGGATGGATGGATGGACGGATGGTTGGTTGTTAGGATGTTTAGGTGGATGTGGATGGTTAAACAGTATGAAAAAAGATATGCATAGTCAATTGGATGATGGATGGTTGGGTCAGTGAATGGATGGATGGACAGATGGAAGGACAGATGGATGGGCAGAGGGACGGACACATGGGTGATTGGATGATAGTGCATGAATAAATAAACAGATAGTAAAATGCATAAATGGATGGTTAAATAGTGGAATAACCTCATGGACAGAAAAGTGGATGGATGGATGGATGGATGGATGGATGGATGGTAGGAGTTGCTTGTTATTGGATTAATAAACCTTCCAATAGCGGTGGTTAAATACACGGATGTATGGAATAACGTATAGTTCTATAAATGGTTGAATAGTCGAATAGCGTGGATAAATGGATGCATTAATGAATCAGACTCACGTGAGTGTTGCATAAGAAACTCACCGTGTGTGTGTGTGTGTATGTTTGTGTGAATTCAACAGAAGCATGGATAATTAATTGGATGTCTTTTATCCACTGTGTATACGACTGTTCAGCTGGTTTGAAACATAACGTTCAGAATGACAGAGGTACTCAGCAGCACACGTTCGGAGGGATTAATGAGCACGTGGAAGGATGAATGGATGGATGGATAGATAGATAGATAGTCGGTTTAACAGATAGATGTGTTCTTCATTTGCCATTATTTCAAACAAAAGGAGTAAAAACAGCCATCATGTTAGCTCTCTCTCCTTCTCTCTCTCTCTCTCTCTCACTCATCTCATCTCATCCTTTTCTTTTTTTTCCCCCCCGAATCCCTAAACCTCTGTGAGCTCCTTTGTGTTTTAAATTGCCGGTTCGATATTAAACTATTAATTTGCCATAATAATGTACTCCTCAGAAAAGACAGTCTCATCAGGAAACGTGGTGGTTTTGATGAATTACTAATGCATTAATAATATCAAAGCATGAATTATTGATGCACATCTGACCTGCCATGAAAGAGATTTAGTAGCACCAGTGAAATGAGATTAGTACAGGACCTTCTGGTCTGCGTGCGTGTGTGCGTGTGTGTGTGTGTGTGTGTGTGTGTGTGTGTGTGTGTGTGTGTGTGTGTGTGTGTGTGTGTCCTGCAATTGAAGATGCAGTGAGGCTGAATGCATTGATTTTGCACATGAGCACATTTTCGACGCTGAAGAAATATTGAGCTGAACTGGGCAATGTGCATTACTGATGCTCTGTTGTGAAGGCACACATCATCATAAATGGAGTACATCAATGATCCAACACACACACACACACACACACACATACACTGAGAGAGAGACCGAGAAGTGTAGAACTGTCCTGAACCAGAATACACCATCCTGCTATTAGAAGTAAAATTTAAACCTAAGCCACTTGCATGTTATTTATTTATTATAATTTTTAATAACAAACATGAAATTAAACTTCTTTCAACAATTTAATTTCACTTTAGTTACCACAACGCCACACCTCCCCCCCCCCCATTCACACTGAACGATGCGGTCCCACGCTCTTCTCAAACAGCTCACTTTTACGCTAACGCCGCTACCGTCACTCGTCGTCTCGTAGCCCGCTAACTAGCTGAGATGAGCCTGTACCGCACCGTGTACAGTGTACGTAGCTCTCTACCTCTCCGCTGGGTTTCTCATTAAAGTAATGTTTGAACTTTGCTGATGAAAGTAGCTTTGTTTCCTTCCAGGCTGACAGCAGAAACTCATTGTTATCACGTCCTCGCATGTTTGAAATCAGCGGAACGTGACGTCAGAGCGACACACGCAGCTGCTAGCGTCTCGTGGGGATACGGGAAAAAGCAGAAGCATCCAAGAAATTAGCTCCAGATTGAATAAACACATCATGAATCAATCATTATAAACATTTTAATGTGTGTACGCATGAATAAATTATTATGACTGTGTGCGTGTGTGTGTGCGTGTGTGTGTGTGTGTGTGTGTGTGTACTTGCTGTCCTTTGCACACTTTTCTGCCTCACAGACAGATTTAGATGCTGACATTTTTGCTTCTGCTATAAATGGAATTAGAGCAACAAATCAGTTTGAGGCTATGTTCAGCTCGAGAGCAGCGCAGGATCCTGTCACTACTCAGAGTGTTGTTACATAAAGGAACAATCCTACAAAGTCTGACATCCACAGGATTTATCGTCACACTGCGCGGCCAGTAGTTACATCAGTGCGCTCCTGATCATCGCGCCCATGCGTCCGTGTAGCGCACCGTCACTTCCACATTTGTTCTCGCCACAGTCCCTGTGATGATGATGATGATGATGATCTCCGTTCTTCTGGGAAGGCTTTCCACTAGATTTTCTGAGGATTCGTGTTCAGTCAGCTGGAGGAGCGTCAGCGAGCTCAGGACTTCCAGGATGCTCCGGTTCCCAGTTCATCCAAAGGACGAACGGCTCAGCGGGGTTGAGTTCAGTCAGGGCTCTGTGCAGGACCCTCGGGTTCTGCCGCTCCAACCTTAACTCGCCAACAAACCAGGTCTTCATGGAGCTGGCTTTGTGGACCTCCAGGGTTCAGACCTCTCAGATCTAGTGAGGAACAAATTGTAATTCTGCAGCGTTCTTCGCAGTTATTCGATTCTAACTTGGTGGTAAAAGTTTGACGAAGAGCCGCATGTGAGGTTCATGGGCAGGGGCGCACAAACTTTTTTTTTTTTTTTTTTTTCCCCCCGCCGTACAGTGTCATAAAACAGCATGTCGGAGACCACATCAGTGAGTCTGTTTGATGCGCTGAACGCTACTACAGAGCTGACTGGGAAGATGCCACAGTGGGACACCGATTTAATGCACCATGCTAAACTCGAGGCGGTGAGGTTTCTAAATATGTTCACAACATCAGCCTCGTACCTTTATAGCACTGCTGGAGGGATTATTACTATTATTATTATTATTATTATTATTAACTGATTATCATTGCAGATACTTTAAGACATTATGGAAATTTGACTAACCATCACTTCAACTGGCTCTGTCCTAGCCACACCTAGTATCATTATGTGTCTTGAAGGGATATGACGATCGGACAATTTCGATTTAAAAGGCAAATAACTGAGGTTAATTAAGATGGTAATCATATCGTACATTGATTATTATTCCTGTAACGGTTTACTCGACCGTTTGGTAGAGCGCATACTGAAAAATGTGTCGAACATAACCTGAGTCATCTCGTCATTTGGTTGACTTTGTGTTTATGAGGCATAAAGTGCTCAAATATTTGTGTTAAACACCACATAAAATTACTTTTTTTTTTTTTTCAGATTTACCATTAAGTGCCATCTCAACCGTTCGGAAGAGGTCAATTCTGGTCTCCGTTTAAAGAAAAATCATTGATTGTTTGATTGTTTGATTGATTGATTGATGTCATCAAGGCACCAAGGAACTCCTGTGCCTAAGAAAACTTTGAGGATCACAGAAAAGAAACCAACCATCTTCAGATTTCCTCACGAGCACCGGAGCGACTCTGTAGCATATTTAAAATACACCCGGCTAATAATTTCCCGCTTTAGGAGACTCCCTTTCGAATATCCGTCACATGCAAAAACGTCTTACGAGATAATTTTATGTCAAATGTAATGTGACTTGATGTTACCGTTTGAGCACATCTCGGAGCTCACGCCCGTTAGCATCAAACTGAATATTAGCTCGTGGCAGATTGGAGCGGTGAACGATGCGACGGTGTCTGCCGCTATCAGAGCATGTTAGCGGGGGTTGAGCAGAAGGAAATGTCACAGAGCGAGTGGTTTCTCTGCAGCGCTCCGGAGCTCATAAATACACTCCTGCACTTTGAGCGAATGTTCCTCCGAGCATATTTTCCTTTATAAATAATTTAGCGCGCAGCTATTTCTGTTATCCTATTATTTGGATTTGAAGTTTTGAAACACAAGTAAATTTGACTCCAATAGAAAAGGCTGACACGTTATGACTCGGCTGAAAACACACCCGGCGCCGACGCTTATCTCGTCATCTGTCGCAGGGACGGCTTCGGAAACGCACCGACATATTTATGGAGGTCATAGACGGGTCTGTCACGGTGGAAGTTCGGCTTCCCCTGACAAGAACACTGAAGAACAATGTGAATGTACTGTAGAGCTTTAAAGAAATATCGACTCTTCATGCCATACCACTGATGCCTTCTGTTTTTTTTTTTTAACATCGCACTTATGGATGGAGTCTCCAGTGTCATCAGGACAAAGTGTTTTTTCATATATAGCATGTAAAGTTACTCTTTATTTGTCTCATTAATGTCCCCTGATTCATTTTTTTTTTGTTTCCATTTTGAACAGAGCTTAAACACGCCAGTTAGATTTTCTCGCTAATGTCACCTTATATAAAAATCGCCCCTCCCCCACTCGCTTGTTGCTCAGCTCTGCTGTTCTCTAAAGGGGCGTGGCTTAGCAGCAGCTACTGAAATGGCGCGATTGAAAGTGGAGTATAAAAAATAAAGCTAGTTTGACGTGTAAAAAATTAAAAAATGCATTTTTCGTGGAGCTCTGAGACCAGCGTTAAAGAATTTGTTAAAGAATATGCAGGAAAAAAAGGAAACTAAGCAACAAGGCTCATAAAACACACCAAAATAATCAAATATCAAAGATAAATAGTCATAGTAGTGAAGCTGAACGCGCACTGAACAAAGGCACGGAACAGGCGAGCGCCGTAGGAAACGGACCAATCACACAACAGGGGGTGGAGACAGAGCTGAATCCTAAACAAATGGAGGAATCAAACAAACAAAAGCACATGATGGGTAACGATGGACGCAAGCGGCGCGGAGAAAATGTCTCAATGCGCTGACATGAAATGCGACTATAAATGGATTTCAATTTAAAAAAAAAGAAAAGGAAAAAAAAAAAAGCACAATGTGTTTTCTTTTAAAAAATAAAAACGTTAATCGTTCATAATTTGTGTTTGTACAGTATAACACTTCAGGACGTGCTGTTTTAGGAAAACAAATCAGTAACTCCGCATCATTAGATGAATTATGATGAATACATTAAAGCCGGCGCGTTCGCTTTTCATCCGTCAGAAGATCCATCTCTCTCTCTCTCTTTTTCTTTTTTTTCCCGTAGATTTCTTCACGGCCCCGGAGGGAAGCGTCCTGTTAACTGTTTACACGCGCTCTAATGAGAACAAATCACTCTAAATGATAATGGAGGGAGACGTGAGGAGGGACGCGGCGTCGCTCCATCCGAACCCGCGTCTCTCGTGAAGCCTGTCAGACTTCGGCAGATGTTTCTGATGGCGGCAGTCAATTGTGGGGACGCGTTTCATGCAGAACCACTTGGATGTGAGCAATTACTTCTCAGCCCCTTGTCAAATACGAGCCACACACATCGACGCACGCCCATGCGCAGATGTTCCTCGTGCCTGTTAGCTCCGAATGACAGCATCTGGAAAACGTCCCACTGTCAGGCAGGAAGTCGCCGACACACACAGTGGCTTCTTTGTCAAAAAAAAAAAAAAAAGGAGGTTTCGTGTCAGAGCACTTAGAAGCGCTTCATGATGTGGACCAGAGGCAGGCCGGAGATCAGAGGTTGGCATTATGTCTCGCTGGTTTTTGTCTTTTGTTTAGTTTTTTTCTCATCAGTTCCTAGAAGCAGGAATAAAAAAAAAACAAAACAAAAAAAAGCAGCACTTTTCTTCCACACACTCGACTATTCATTATGCTCAGAGCCGTGTTTCGCGGAAACCCGAAGTCTGAACACTGTGAGCTCTTCCAGAAAGAAAACACAGCATTAGTGTTCATCGGAGTGACAGCACCTGGTGCCAGGAGTTTCCAAAGCATCAAAAACCTGTATGCTGTTTATCTTGGAGGCTCGGTGCGAACCTCCAGAACTCCTGCTTTTTATAAAAAATAAAAAAAATTTCTCTCCTCCAGTGGTCTCTCTCTCTCTCTCTCTCTCCTTCAAACATGCCGCACTGTGACATTTAGCTTCTAATGGAGATTTATGAAGTTATCCGAACGCCTCTGGTGTTTAAAAGTTTGGAATCCCCGCAAACGAGATACTTAGCGCCGGCTTTCCATAATGGCCTGTGAAGGCTGGAGCTTGGTGGAGGGAGTCTGAACTCTAATCGCCTTTATGTGTCATCGGTGCTCATAGACAGCTCCCCATCTGTCATAGCGAGATACATCAGACACGCACACGCACCCTCACACACACTCACACACACACACACTGAAAAAAAATAAGAGAGAAGAGATAAAAAAAAAAAATTTAAAAACCTACTGAAGTCTTTACTCTCGCTTGTTTCGATATCAGTGCAGCTCATTTTCAGAAACCAGGGTGTGTTGTTCTGCTCACTGAGCTCGTTTTATGAGCGTTCATGTTTGCTCGAGCCTCAGGATACATTATACATGAGATGCCCTCGAATCTACATAACAACACCAAATGGGCTGCGTTTTCGTGGCTATTTACCATCATTAGCGGCGCTCCGCGTGTAAACCTGGACGACTCGGTCCATTTGTTAGCCGTGTACGCGTTACTCTGATTCTCGTTTTTTTTTTTTTTTTACGGAACCCTGTAATTCCGGCGGCTGGTTAAGTGCGCGGCGGTCCTCGCGCGATACTTATGCAGTCCTTAAGTCGCAGTAAATGCGTTCCCGACGAGGCGGTTGCACTGGGCGATACGCAGTGAACTTGGAAGGCCTGTGAAGAAAGAAGACAAACATTCACTTTTCAAATGACTTAAATCACCACTTAGTGTTCCTCAGATAAGTGTTGGATTAGTGCCTTTATCTCGCCAGGTTTAGAACGCATCCTGTTGTGAATAAAGCCATTATTCCCAGGGAAAAAAACGATATCCAGATGCGAGCCGCAGTCGCACATCTGGATGGCGCGGAGCCGAGCGAGCCGCCGCTGTGACGCGGCAGAGGATCCAGGCCCGGAGCCCAGAATACCGAGCGGATGAGGAACACCTTGACGGCGTCTCGCGCCTCACGAGGTGAGGAGGTGAGGAGGAGGCACAGGTCCAGCAGGCCAGCATGAAAGAGCTGGACGGGAAACCTGGGGAGGAGCCAAGCTCGGGCGAGCGGCCAGGCGGAGCAGCTGTGGATCGCCAGTGCAGGAATCATCACCTCGTTCATCTGTCATGCATTTCCTGCGATTTCTGTATTGTAAATATATATGATATATACAGTATATAAATATATAAAGCTTTAGCATTTTCACATGAATTAATAAACCGTTTGAACAAAAACATGTCTAGTTTCTCAAGTGTTCTTCAATCATTCTTTTTTTCCCCTGTTAATAACTATAGTCTTAAACTTTTCTCACCAGAGTTCGAAATTCCTTTTAAAGTACACCCACTTTTAATTTGTTTGCGTGTGTGGCTTTATGTGAATGTTCTTTCTTCATTTCTTTATTTCGTTCTGTCTCTCAGCATTCAGGCTGTGCTCTAATTAAATAGGTGAGGTCGCACCGTTGTTTCGCTTACTTTCATGCCAATGTCATTTCAGCTGCCGAGGTGAGACTCAATGCCAGCCTTATCCGAGCCAATCAAACGCAGACGGTGAATGCGGGTAAAAGAGAAAACAAAAGTAATAAAGCCGTGTTCCAATAGAAGATGTTTATTGACTATTTTTAAAGCCCAGGAGATGGAGCTCCAAGGCCTGGAGGCTCGTCTGAAAGCATGAGCGAGCGAGCGAGCGAGAGAGAGAGAGAGAGAGAGAGAGAGAGAGAGAGAGAGAGGTGGAGTGGAGGACCTGAATAGAAAGTACAAGGGTTTGTGTTTTGGGTCATAATAAAGAGAAAGAGGGTTTTTTTTTTTTTTTTTTTTATGGGGGATCGTTTTAATTCACTCATACCTTAGATCTTTCTCAGTTTCTCGTTTTTCAAAGCACAGCCCGTGGACCTTGAGGTTCTGCTACCGGCTGAAATTCCACAGTGACACAAACAGAGGAATAGATATGCATAAAATCATGCAGATGCAGGTCAGAAGCTTCATGTTCACATCAAACGGCAGGATGGGGGGGAAATGTCATGGCGGTGACTTTGAGCGCGGCGTCGACGTCGTCGTTAGTGCGAAAGAATGGGCTGATTTGAATATCCTTTGAATATAACACACAACGGTGCATAAAACAAAAAACATTCGGTTCTGCAGGCGACAACATCCTTTTGGTGAGACAAGTTGGAGGAGGATGATCATCGAAATGGTCTCAAATGAGGCCACAAAATCATCGAGTTCCACTTAAGAACATGAAACCCACGGTTATAAGCGATGATATTTTCCTAAAACTGCATAAGTGATATAAAGAGACCAGCCATATTTACGGTGGCCGTGAAGTGCAAAACAAATTATCAAAACCCAAAAAAAAATAACAAAACCCGAAACTAATTTCTTATTTTGGTTTTGAATTTGTTATTTTGTTTCGGGTTTTGTTAATTTGTGTTGCACTTCTCGGCCAGTCAGATACGAACCGGAAAAGGTAGGTATAGTTTACGAATTAAATTCTTACCGCTGATTGGACGAGACACCTGTCACTCAAGATATACAGGAAGTAGGAAATTGTGTCTCTAACTTTGTTTCTTGTGTGTTCTGCTTCACTTTTAAACCATTTTTTTTGTCTGCAAAACTAAGAAAATAATGAAATTTTTCATTAGAAAGCAAGGAAATGGAATTTATTCAACGTTACTTTGAGGACGGACATTCGTATGCCGTGATTTTGGACATGCTGATGACATATCACGGTATAAAGATTAGTTTGCGAACTGCTGTGTCTCTTTTAAAAGTGAAAGATTTTTTCCACAAGAACTGCAAAAATTGGGCAGAACGCCATATTTGAAACCACAATAAGGACAGTACATGTTTGCACATTCATACACACACGARTCTACCGCCGCTACAGTACTTCCTGTATATCTTGAGTGACAGGTGTCTCGTTCAGTCAGCGGTAAGAATTTCATTCGCAAACTATACCTACCTTTTCCAGTTCGTTTCTGAACGGCTGAGAGGTGCAAACCAAATTAACAAAAACAAAATAACAAACTAAAAAATAAAAATAGCAAAACCGAAAACAAATTAACAAAACGCAAAACAAAATAACAAATTTTTAATTTTGTTATTTTGGTTTTGGTTTTGTTATTGTGGTTTTTAATTTGTTATTTCGTTTTCGTTTTGTTAATTTGTTTTGCACTTCACGGCCACCGTACATCTTCTCTTTTTATCTTCTGGCCGGTTGTAAAACATTCTAAAGATGAATAAACATAAACATAAATGCCTTTTATTCAACATGGTGAACTGAATGTGGAGTCACACACCGATCTCTGACTCGCTCTTTTAAATCACAGTCTTGGCTGATTTGGGACCAAGACCACACCCGAAGCTCCGCCTACTTCCTAGTTGACATCAAGCAATCGTTTTATACTATACACCAACCGCAATCCCATTTCCTCCAGGTTATTCAGACTGCGCCAGAAATGACCCAAGTACCACCAAAGTCTTTACACCGCTCGCGTTTTGGCCCAGATGTGACCCAGCTGTTACGCCTCCTCAACGCTGATTTTCTCGGAAACCAGATTTCATCTACAGTACGCTGTTCCCAGAAACGTGATAAACGTGCAAGGCACAACTAATGCAAAACCCCTAATGTAATAGCTGTGTGTGACACACACACACACACACACACACAAAACCTGTGAAAATCTTAAATGCATTTTTTATTAATCACATGTTCCTACAGTCTCTCTTATATAACATGTGACGCTCTGGCAGAGGAACTGAGATCTGCTTGGGCCAAGCTGGAAAAAGTGAGAATTTTTTTTTTTTAATATGTGTGAAATAAAGGCATAGTTTATGAGAGAGAAAGCACCAATGATAAAGTATCCTCCAGCCAATCTGACATCTACAAGCTTTTAATAAATAACAAAAGAATCTACAGCCTATTGTGCCAGAGACGGAGCAGAAGCGCGAGCAGGCGGAGTGTAAATCGTCGGCGGGTGTGCGGGGTGTGCCGGGTGTGCCGGGTGTGCGGGGTGTGCCGGGTGTGCCGGGTGTGGCGGTGGCTGTGCAGAACTGCTGGTACGACCACATTTTGAAAAGAATCCTAGTTTTCCTGCTACACAGATGGAAGGAACTCATCGCAGGAGCACTCTCGGGTCCGTAGTGCTCCGGTTCTGGAGATGACAAAAGCCTTTCTCGCCTCTTATCTGGTCCCCACGAGGGCGTCTGCAATCGAGCCTCTGAAATTTCTACCGAGTAATGAAAGATGGATGACTAAAGAAATAGATCTCAGGAAGTGAGGACCAACTGCATTTGTGTGTGTGTGTGTGTATGTGTGTGTGTGTGTGTGTGTGTGTGTGTGTGTTTTGTAAGGGGTAGAGCAGGTAGCTCAGCTGACGGCACTAAAAGCCTCTGTGGAGGAGCTGAAGCAGAAGAGTGGCGGAGAAAGCACAATAAAAGCCTCTGGCTTCAATTATGTCTCATGGCAACAACGATGGCAGACTGTAACCTGTATTGCTTCCTTATTTCTTCTTTCTTTCTTCCTTTTTTTATTTATTTTTTATTTTTTTCCTCCGACTTTATTCCTCTCCTTTAGCCTTTATTGCTGGAGAGATATTGCACGCCGCGGCTCTAACAGTGTGCTCCTCCACTGCCCTCTAGAGGAACTATGAATTTTTTAAAGGACATGAAGCCAGGCCTGGATCCTGATCAAAGCACCGTTCTGTGAGCCGTGCGAACTAAAGTGCAGCAAATTTCAAGGATAATAAGTATTTTATTTGATTTGATTTTATTGTTTTTTTTTTTTTTTTCTCTTTTGTTTTTACTCCTGCTCTAGTCGATTGCCTCGAGGCCCAGACTGGGAGATTAAGTGCAGTGTAGAGGCTGTTGGAGCAGCAGGGGTTCGAGCTGGATGGAGCTCAGTGCTGTGAGAGTCCACAGGTAACTTCAACTTTGGCTCTGTTGGAGATCTGTAAGGTTTAGCTTTAATCACTAAGACATTAAAATAAACTGCTCAAAAATCAATAAAGGAAAAAAAAAAAAACCTTCCCTCAAGTCATGCCCGGTGCTGTAAATAAGGGAAAGTCTGTCTCACAGTGTCATCGACAGTGAAGCGGAGTTACAGTAACTCACCGTTAAAGGGATAGTTTGGGTTTTTTAAGTCTCTTAAATCAAAATTGAGATTTATGTACACGGGGGATGGGAAGCTGGGGTCAGAGCACAGGGGCAGGCAGGGTACGGCGCCCCCTGCAGCAGATAGGGGTAACGGCCTCGACAGAGGCAGTTTGGTGGTGCTGGGACTCGAACCAGAAATCCGTTCCACAGCGCAGCTCAGACTCACATGAAGCGTCTGTTGCTATAGCAGCGTGGTCGAGGTATTGGCCTATGGATCGCAAGGTCCCAGGTTCAAACTGCACCTCAACCAAGTTGGGCCCTTGAGTGAGGCCCTTAACCCTCAACTGCTCGGATGCTCTCAGTATAATGAGATAAAAATGTGAGCCGCTCTGGATAAGGGCGTCTGCCAAATGCTGTAAATGTCTGCAGTCCCATTGAACTGAATCAAGTTGGTATCAAAGATATTGTGTGACTAACTGTCTTTTAGCTCCTCCCATCAAGGGGTTGCCACAGCAGACCATCTGATTCACACATGTTTTACACCCGATGCCCTTCCAGACACAACAATCACATTTTGTCTGTGCATGCAGTGGTTGGGTGGTATAGGGTGTGGCCTGGTGGTATAGGGTGTGGCCTGGTGGTATAGGGTGTGGCCTGGTGATATGGGCTGTGGTCGGGTGGTATAGGGTGTGACCAGGTGGTATGTGGTGTGGCCGAGTGTTATAGGGTGTGACCGGGTGGTATAGGGTGTGGCCAGGTGGAATGGGGTGTGGCCGAGTGGTATAGGGTGTGACCGAGTGGTATAGGGTGTGGCCAGGAGGTATGGGGTGTGGCCGAGTTGTATAGGGTGTGACCGAGTGGTATAGGGTGTGGCCAGGAGGTATAGGGTGTGGCCGGGTTGTATAGGGTGTGGCCGAGTGTTATAGGGTGTGGCCGGTGGTATAGCATGTGGCCAGGAGGTATGGGGTGTGGTCGGGTGGTATAGGGTGTGGCCGGGTGGTATGGGGTGTGGTTGGGTGGTATGGGGTGTGGCTGGGTGGTATAGGGTGTGGCCAGGTGGTATAGGGTGTGGCCAGGAGGTATGGGGTGTGGCCTGGTGGTATGGGGTGTGGCCTGGTGGTATGGGGTGTGGCCTGGTGGTATGGGGTGTGGTCGTATGGTAATGGGTGTGGCAATTCTTTCACAAGAAAAGAGTTAAAATGAGAGTTAATTCTGTAGTAAATAATCAATACATTTTACATTAATTTCAAACATTAACGTTAATTAAATAAGAGCTCCATGTTTTAGTGGTGCACGATGGTGTAGTGGTTAACACCGTCTCCCCGTGATTGATGGGTTTCCTCAGGGTGCTCCGGTTTCCTCCCAAAGTCCAGGATATTTTAGCATTTTGGACAAATTTCACAACAAGCTAATCTGTACTAAATCCTATAGACATCATAGCATCTTTAAGCAGACTAGTGGATTATTTTCAGAGTTGTTTTGTTTGTGTTGTTGATTTGGGAGCAACTCGATGTTAGGCGGTCATAATGTTACGGCTGATTGGTGTATACTGCACTGTACACGTTACAAGTGCTGTTAGTGAAACAAGTTAGTTCCTGTTATCACTTTCCTTACAGCAGCTATAAACATGATTTATCTTAATCGCCTATTGTGACATTATTGATGATAATAATAATAATAATAATAATAATAATAATAATAATAATAATGAAACAGCTGGGCATGTTAGCGAGACACCACAGAAGAGCGTAAACACCTCTCTCCAGAACATGTCGGAAAAATGACACCTTTAACACTGGAGGCTCCTTCCATCCCGCGGTAAATAAACATGTCCTTACAGAGAGCATATCGACGGCCGCGCATGTTTTTATTCAGTGTCTACGGAGCATCTGCTGTGTAAATGAGCCGTTACTATAGAAACGATATCAGAACGAGCGCATTAATATTAATACACACCTGTGATGCGGAGCTGCATCACTGTCAGAGCTGCTGTTATAGAAAACGAATCAACACCTGATTCATTTCTGGTCTTCGCCTCGAACCTTCTAAAGTGACATCTGAAGATGAGAAAAGTCAAGTCAAGTTTGAAATGATTTTTTTTTTTCCCTCTTGATCGTATAATTTGTCTCCTTTCGGGACGCGTTTTAACAGTTTCTGGAGATCCTTTGTAATCCAACTAGAGGCGCATTTCTGTTGTTTCATTTTTTTTTTTTTTTTCTATTCCAAAACCACGGGAGACACAAAGTTTGCACGGAACCTACAGTGAGATTCAGACGAAAAGCCGTTTCTGTATTGTTCTGATAAACTACTTAAGGCTCACAGCAACACTCTTAATGAGTCTGTTTAAAAAAAAAAGAAAAAAAAGTTCTCGCAGTGTGCCTAACGGGATAATTGAACTCTGGCGCTCCTCCAACGGTGTTACGCAACATTTCTGTGAAAATGTAAAGCATTATACCATCATATACAGATAAACTGCGCTATAATTAATCGTGTGGATATTCAGCGCTGCCTGTTTAACCCCGGAGGTCGGAGCGATGCTGCTTCCTTCCCGAGATAAAGGGCTCGGCGCTTTGTGTACGGCAACACAGAGGACCTCAAGTGTAGAACTATCTGCTACGTGGACGTGATAAACAGGCGGCTCAGTGTGTGTATCATTCCAGCCTGAGACCCTTAACGAGGAGCAGTCGAGCTCTAGTGAGCTGATGGCTAGAGCAACTCGAGTGGAGGAGCTTCCGAAAAAAGAAATCAGAGAGAGAGAGAGAACACAGGTAAAACATCTCCCGTCTTTCCTGTCAGGTCGGCTAATGGTGCCTCAGCTGTTATGTCAGCTTTCCTGATATCACAGCCTGAAAGCGGTGTGTGCTCGTCTGACTAGCTCGAGCCCTGGAGCTGAAAGCCTTTGACGAGAAGTCGAAGTGGATCGGCGGACTCGCTGGCGCGCAGCAGGACACGGCGGAGGAGATGAAGGCCAAGGTTGAGGAGTTTAAGAGGTAAAATGCCTTTAAACCCCTCGGTTAAACGCTTCGGGGCTTTATTTCTCTTTAAGCCAGCAGAATCCCGTCTGCATTTTTATTACACGGCGGAGCGATAGGCCTGCGCCCGATAAAACCTGCACTTGACTCGGATAATAGTTTTTTTTTTTTTTCCATTTTTTTCTTCTCTCGTTTTCTTTCTAATTTGGTCTTGTTGATTCCCCCTCACCATCCATCTCCGGCTTATCGTACCACGGCTACGGACCGGAAAGGCTGAAGGCTAACACGTGCATGCGTCAAGACATGCAGCGGCGCAACACGCTCAGAGCAAAGACCTATCTGAGCTCTTCCATGGACGTGAGCTCACAAACGCACACGGATGGCTTAATGCGGCTTTGACTGACAGGACAGAGAGAGAGAGACAGAGACAGAGAGAGAGACAGAGAGAGACAGAGAGAGAGAGAGAGAGAGAGAGACAGAGAGAGAGAGACAGAGAGAGAGAGACAGAGAGAGACAGAGAGAGAGAGAGAGAGAGAGAGACAGAGAGAGAGACAGAGAGAGACAGAGAGAGAGAGAGAGAGAGAGACAGAGAGAGAGACAGAGAGAGAGACAGAGAGAGAGAGAGAGAGACAGAGAAAGAGACAGACAGAGAGAGAGAGAGAGAGAGAGACACAGAGAGAGACTGAGAGAGAGACAGAGAGAGAGAGAGAGAGAGAGAGGGAGGATGTAACTCTCCTTTAAAGAGCACAGCCAATTTTTGTCTCACATTGTCTGGATCTGAACTCTTGACTTTTGCTTAGACAGATATATTAAAAAAGAGGTTTTGTCTGGACATCTTTCAAGGATATCTTTATGTTTCATACATTCGATAACCAGAAACTAACATTTCTGGCTCAGAACATTTTCTGTCTGTCTGTCCAGCGTTAAACAGCGTTACATGAATGAACTGGAAAAAAAATAATAAAACCACATAAGAAGGTTTGTCGCGTGAATAACAAAATAAACCTGTAGCTCTGCTGTTGGATATGTACAGTACGATATTAACAATTTGGTAATCTCAATAAGTACTGTATATGAAACTTATAATAAACATCATTAAAGACGGTGTTTATTAATTGATTTGCTGTATGTTTAGTGTTTCATTCAGGAACCGATTTGGAGATTATGAGCCGTGAATCTACACAAACTAACTCATAATATTAAAGTGGCACGGAATAACAATATAGTCTGTAAATCTCGTTTGAAAATTAAAAATTTAAATGCGCTGATTGCATTAGTATTCACCCCCTACTGGTGCAGACAGTCACCATTAGAATTCATATAATCAGCTGAATGGAGTCGAGCTGTGTGCAATTAAAATGTCACATGATCGCAATATAAATGCACCTGCTCCCGGCAGAAACGCAGAGTGTCTAATGATGAAAACAAGGCCAGGTCAAAGTTTTAGGAAAAAGAAACAAGAAAAGAAAAAAAAAGTTTCAATCAGGGTTTGTTTTATTTATTTATATACGTACACACTGATCAATGAAGCGCTGGCTCAAACAGTTAAGATTCCGGGTTCCTGATTGGAAGGTCGCGGGTTCGAGGCCCAGCTCCGCCAGGTTGCTCCTGTTGACCCCTTGAGCGCGGCCCGTAACCCTCTCTGCTCTAGGGGGGCGACCCTGTGCTCTGACCTTAGATTTATAACTGGGATATGCAAAAATAATTTTAAATACTAATAATTTCACTGTGCTGTAAAGTACACGTGACGAATAATCGAATCTTAACCTAATCAGCCACAACATTATAATCCTCGCCACCAAAACTCTGATTTCTATCTTAAAAAGGATTCTTAAAAGGAACAAACTTTAGCATCAGATTGACTTCGACTATGGCCAAATTGTGATGGCTAGACAAGTAGATTTTAAAACTAGCAGCGTCCGCGACTTTGTTCGTTTGGAATTGAATTGAATTAAAATGAGGTTGTTAAAAAAAAAAAAAAGTAAAGCGCCATCTGTTGAATTATGGAATGAGCTAAAATTTGAACGTGCTACCGTGAAGTGCGCGGAATAAAGGTGTGAGATTGCGTTTATTAAGTAGATTGCAACTGCACACCCATAAGCGCATTTTTTTTTTATTTACAGCGCCATCTGTTGATTCTTGAGATGAACTAATGATGTTTTTCAATGTCGTTTCTTTTTTTATTATTACATGAGAGCATTTTCCTTTTAAACTTCAAAGTAGCACATCTATGTATATAATATTTTTCCTCTGCTTCTTTATTACACATATGTATCTGACAGGTTGTGTAGCTTTAGGCTGTACAGTACTATAATTCCAATTAAGTCTCTTTCAGGTAACTATTATAAACAAACAAAAAAAATGAGGGGGCAATTATTTATGCAAGACATTCATATGGATGTACAGTATTCATCCTTTACAGAAAGGTTACAGAAAATTCATCAATATGTGATGTTTACTATATTTTTTATTTCGTAATACTAATATAAATGTTGCTGCTAAGGGCGGCCCAACCAGTTATTAGGGTTTTGGGGGGGCAAATACTTTTTCACACAGGGCTATGTAGTTTTGCATTTTGTTTTCCCTTAATAATAAAAAACCTTCATTTAAAAACTGCATGATGTGTTTACTTGTGTTATCTTTGACTGATATTTTAAATTTGTTTGATGATCTGAAACATTAAAGTTTAGCAAACATACCAAAAAAAAAAAGAAATCAGTAAGGGGGCAAATACTTTTTCACACCCCTGGAGGCTGTGGTGTTTAAACCATGCTCAGATGGTGCTAAGAGGAACAAAGTGTGCCAAGAAACCAAGAAACCACCAGCAACCGCCTGAACCGCTGATACACACCAGGACGGATTCACGCTTTCATGATGTTCACACCAAATTCTGACCCTCTGAAGGTCTGAACGTGAGCCCATGTGACCTGCAGCCTCAGTTTCCTGTCTCAGCAGGCTGGACAGGAGCGACACTCTGTGTGGTCTTCAGCTGCTGTAACACATCAGCTTCAAGGGTCGACATGTCGCATGTTCACAGATGCTCTTCAGCAGACCTCCATTGAAACGAGATGTTCTTTGAGTTCTTGTTGCCTTTCTATCAGCTCGAAACTGTTTACCAAAGCCATCTGTAGTCTCAAAAGCAGTTCTGCCGTCTGGCATCAACAGGGCATTGTCAGCCAGAGAACCGCCCTCACTGGATATTTCCTCTTTTTTCAGACCATTCTCTGTAAACACTAGAGATGGTCGAGTGTGAAAATCCCAGTAGATCAGCAGTGTGAGAAAAACCAAGAAGTCTATCACCAAAACCCATGCCATGTTCAAAGTCACTTCAATCACCTTTTAAACTTCAGCAGATCTTCCTGGCCATGTCGACAATATTAAGTTTATAATATCGCACGTTAAGAAAAAACATTTTTTGGGATCAAATTATTTCACATAAATGTAGCAAACGTATGACATAACAGGTCCACCTGGGTTTTTAAGAATAAGCCCATTTCGAGCACAAGCTGTATAATCTACACGTCCAGCCATGAGGAACTGAGACGCAGACAGTATATTAGGAGTTTATTTCTGTTAAAGGTCCATGTGGGTGAAGGACGACCCCATGCTGCTTTCTTCAGAGCGTCTCGCTGCTCTAACAGACAGCTGACACTGATGAGGGGGGAGAATGAGCCATGCGTATTATAATAATGACAGGGTTGGACCGGTTGCTCGTGCTATTCCCATTGTCAGGCGTGACTCATTTCTGCAGACAGAGAGGTCAGAGACATTTTCCACCAAGTCATCCAAGCGTGTTTAATTGGGTAGCCTGACATTCGTAAGACGGTCATTCTTTTATTATTATTATTATTATTATTATTTAGATTAAGCATCACATTAGGAATTCATGTACTGTATACTGTAAAGCTTTTGAAAATCCTTGTTTAGCAGTTAATATATATATAACCGAATATATAAGAATAATATATTTGTGCAAGTAAGCAAGAATAAAATGCACATATTGTAGCTTAGAGCAGGACATCTTGCTTTAGCAGACTTACAGTTTGAGTAATTTATGGTTCATTTTAAGGGAATAATCAGATTGCTTTAATACTTGTCTGTAAAACAGTGTTACAAGAGACGAGCTTTATTAAACTGTCAGAACATCAATACAACAAATCTAGGACGTATTGAAGGGACACACTGATGTTGATTTAAAAACACAATTTCATAAACTTGAAAAAGTGTGTGCAGGCAAAAAAAAAAAAAAAGTGTTTATGCATTTTTCCGAGATTCATTATGAAATTTCATATCCGTCTGACTCGAGCCTTTGAAGTCTCAAAGGAGAAGCTGTTCTGCACAAAATACCCATTTCTTCAGCCGAGTTTTAAATATCCTTCATCACTCTTCTTGGAAGGCGGTTCACAAGATTTCAGAGTCTTTCTGTGGGAATTTGTGCTCATTCATTCTGTAGAGCGTTTATGATGTTGGACGAGAAGGCCCGTCTCGCGATCTCCGCTCCGGCCGGTCGAGTTCTTCCACACCGAACTCATCAAACCCTGTCTTTATAGTCCTTGCTTTGTGCCCTGGGGCGGAGTCACGTCGGAATGGAAAAAGGACCTTCACCAAACCGTCGCCACAAAGTTGCATAGAAGCTTAGCATCGTCCAAGATGTCCTGGTGTGCTGAAGCATTACGATTGCCCTTCACTTGAGATATGAGGTCTGATTGAAACACCAGAATTCAATAATTAAACAGCTTTGACCAAATACTTTTGATCCTATAGTGTGACTTCTCAACATTAACAGAAAAGTCCAATAAGGTTTTTGTTTCCCCAAGTCTTATTAGGTGTCATTCCCCAACTCACCAGGAGAGGACGCCAGAAATCAGACTTCATAGGAATTCATAAAAAATGCATTATCTTTTTTTTTTTTCTTTAAGATGGCAAAACATGTTATAAAAGAGTAATGGATAAAACTAGAAGTAAGAAGTTAAAAACTTTGATTCCTGCAAATTGCTGAGTTTATATTGCAGTAAGTGATGCAAGAAAAGCTCTCGGTGCATGCTGTTTTAGACAAATAATCAATCTTTGGGTTGACTTTTTATAAAAATGAAACTTCGACATCAATATTAAATACATATGGGAAATACAGAGGAAAAAAAAAAGAAAGAATGTTACTGTCTATACACAAACCCGATGGATTACAGTGTCCGGTCTAAGTTTTATAACATGAGCGTTTCTTTCCAGCCTATAATAAAGCCCTGAGGGAAAATGTAGAAATGCTGTAGTTTAATTGGAAATGGAAGTAAAAAGAGAAGCAATGCATTCTGGGATTGTTTATTGACCTGTAGTGGTGTAGAAATCACAGCTCAGTTGTGTCCATTTTTTATAAACAGTACATCATTAGATGAACCCAAAGAACACTGAATAACCAAAAGGACATCACGGGCTTTCCAAACCTCGAGCAAAAAAGAACCGGTCCTCTCCCAACCTGAAATTAAATAAATAGATAAATAAATAAAAAAGTGAGCAAATGGTTTTTTTCTCATCATTGGTTGTTAAATTCACGTCAAACCCACCTGGTGCTGTCCCAGTCATCCGTAATGCTCTCTGCAGCTGAGCGCAGCATCCACAGCGTTTTCAGGACCTGACCACCTTCTGGTGAAGTGAAACACTGACCCACCCAGGTAGTGCATGATCCTGCACGGAGAACAAGAAAAATAAGTAAATCTAACATAGTAGCCGGTTTCCTGTGCGTCCAACAAGCGACGAAACTCCACCCAGACAGCCAGTCTAGACTCACCATCACCACCTGACTGAAACACGGCCATGAAATAATATTACATGGACATGAAAACCACATCTCTTATATCTTCTTTTGATGTGAGGAACATCACAGCATTATTCGCTTCTCAGGTCGGGTAATCTGGGAGATATTTTCATAACCCATCATGCCCAAGCTTTAGAAAATCATGTACGACACGGACGCGTTTGTGGAGCTCAGCCGCTTTAAGCCAGAGCAGGAATGCCACGTCATGCAAGCAGTAGCTATAGCCGATTGCATTTCAAAAGTCACGAACGCCCGTCATCTGTGGGACTCAAGAATATTTGGAGGAAAAGCACAAACAAAATGTGCATGAACATTGTTAAAGGGCCAGGAACGTCCTCAAATGTCAAAATTATATATTTTTGTGATGCTGCGGATTGGATCAGCATAAACTAGCCGTATTAAACACCTCATTAACATGGACTGCATTTTTTATTTATTTTTTTTATTACTTAGAGCTATGTGAGAAAAGAATAAGACATTAACTGCAGTCCTGGAGAACCAGTGTCAGTTTGTAATTCACCAAAACCTAAATATGGAGGACCAAAACTGAAAGAAAAAAAATTAGAAAACAATAATTCTTTAAAAAAAAAAAAAAATTAAGGAATTTTAAAAATAAATAAAATATGCCCAGAAATAATAAACTGTACATATTCATTTGACCGTTTACTTATTTGCATGAATGACATTTTATTCATTTGCTTAAAAAAAAAATTATTTTGTCCAATTATTTATTAATTTCCCTTTTCAGTCATTCCCAGTTTAAAATGGGAATTAATTTAAATTAAAGAAAGAATAAATTAATAAATAGACAAAATAAATAAATCCCAGGCAAAAATGTGAAAAGAACAGCAAACATAAGTAATTTGTCAAATGAAGTACATTTTATTTATTTATTTCCAATTTCTGTGTATATTTATGTATTTATTTAGGCATTATTATTCACACTCCGGCCGCCGATGCCAGTGACGGCTCGTTCTGCATCTCCGTCTCTCTGCTTTTTCTTTCTACACTTCCTGTAGTTTTTCTGTTCTTAGCATTGCACTGGTAACTTCTGGTCAGTTCTCACATTCCCACCCTGTTCACCGCCTGTATGCCAGATATACAGCACATGATCACATCTACAAACCTGTCTGTGTGTGTGTGTGTGTGCGTGTGTCTCACTGCTGCTGGATATCTGGAAAATGTCCTTCAGGATCAATAAAGTATCTGAGCATCAACTTTTACTTAAATCTATTATTAGTTTTATTATTATTATTATCATCATCATCATCATCATCATCATCATCATCATGGCAGTTTTTGTCCTCCGTACCCACACACACACACACACACACACACAGAACCTAATTAACAACCAATTAACAGATTAATTGAATCAGCTGTGTCTGAGCAGAGGTTTCACCAAACTGACTCTTCAAGGTTCGAGCTGAAGAGTGTGTGTGTGTGTGTGTGTGTGTGTGTGTGTGTGTGTGTGTGTGTGTG
>QMIH01000929.1:120506-148755 GCA_003987875.1 Clarias batrachus
TAGGCTGACCACACACACACACACACACACACACACACACACTTTTTTGTATAAATGATTCTTATATATTCATTTTTCTTTGGGTTGTGGAACAAATAATCAAATAAACAAACAAATAAAATAATAAAAGTTTTCATTGTTTCTTATGGGCTAGTGTGAATTACGAGTGTTTTGATATACAAACCCGTAATCCAAGGTTCCACTGTACTTACTTAATATTAGTCTGGTGGTCATAATGTTATGGCTGATCGGTGTAGGTACAGTACATGTTTGTAACTTGAATCTGGCAATCCGACTCAGGGAGGCCTTCGTCTGCCAAGCACCGAGAATGTTTTCTGTAGTCTGAGATTATAACACTTTGTTCCAGCACATTTACCTAGTCTAGATTCATCCTCTGTTTTTGTTCCTTCTCATTCTCTCTCTCTCTCACACACACACACACACACACACACACACACACACACACACACACAGGAGAACTTTACTGCATTCCTGTCAGAAGTCATGACACATCGAATAACGCTTACGCTAGTTTCGCTCCCTATTTTCTCATGCTAATCTACAGAATCTTTCAATTCAGATTTAATTAAATAGAACATGAACTTTAAAAATCTCATTGCACAAAGAATGTGTCATTAATAGTGAATTTATTATAATAATAATTCTTCTTCTTATTATGATGATGATGATGATGATGATGATTTAACTGTGTTGGAGGTTGGCCTTATTCACTGTAATTCCATGTGCATCTTTGGGATCGTCTGTCTGACGCTCAGATATAAAACATGTCCAGTGATAAAAATAAAAATTAAATTACAAAACACAACGTTTTACTTCCACTAAATTTCTTTGCTTTTAAAAAAAAACACCCCAATCACATTCACAGCATGACTGATACCCATAAAATGTTATAAAAGACCGAACACTCCGAGCTGAAAATGACAAAATGATGTCTAAATTGTGACAGAGCGGCTTCTCTTAAAGGCTGCTATTACTAATAACTAGCCTTGTTATTTATTTTTTTTCACTTATGTTTTGAATTGCTTTCAATAAAGTCATTTTATAACATTTGTGTGTAGAATTGGAAAAATGCACAATTTACTCTTGAAAGCAATAGGGATATTATACTCGCCTCAAGTGCCATTTACACCGCACTGTGTGTTTATACTGAAATCTGATTGTCGGCGTTCATGACGATTTCTCCTTTGCATCAACAGAAGGATTTACTCGTTTCTATCCACAGCTCAGTGTTTCTTCACTTGTTGTTTTTCTGACCGCACTACTGCGACTCGCCCGTGCCAGGTCTGCCTCCGTCCCTCGTCTCACCTCTACAGCTGATCCAGGACGCGGCTGCGCCACTTGTTTCAGTTCCAAGGCATCTTTCTGTGCATTTCATGATTTTTTCTTTTTAAAAAAAAAAGTTAAAATAAAGGAGGAAAATGCACAGAACCATTTCACCTATTGTTTTTAGCTTGTTTATTATTTTTATATGTATTTATTTATTTATCTATCTATCTATTTATTTAAAATGTATTATTGTCACATAATTTGTTTATTTATGTTTTTATCCTCCTATATGACCCTTTAGTTCTGTTTATTCTCCATTCACTATATATTAAGCCTTTTTATATTGCCTGGTGAATTAGATTATGTTCACATACAGTATCTCGCTGTCTTGTTGACTATTAATACATTATCATAACTCCTAAAATTAAGATGAAAAATAAGATGACAACATCGGCACGCGACTGTTTTGTAACATTAAAATCAAATGTGATCTAAAGATCAATAGTGTCCAATCTAATAAATGTTGCTTTATTTAGTCTCACTGTGAACATACAGTATAGTGTTTATATGTATTTTATATTTATTTATATCTTTATTTAAAAGTAATCAATGTTCATGTTTTTTATGATACAAAATGTATATTTTGGAACGTCCAATAATAAATAAAGACAATTTATATCATTATTTTACCACTGAGTTCAGAAATTAAATCATTGATTCTGACAAGACTTTCTCTTTCTAGTTAAATATAAAGAACTTCTTAATGATGAACAATAGGCTGACCACACACACACACACACACACACACACACACATACACACACACACACATACATATTTGCATACTCTATCTATCTATGTATTTATTTATTTATTTATTTGTTTGTTTATTTATTAGTCGTAGTAGTCATATTTTTACTTACAAAGAGTTTGTACATTTGAGACTGAGGGGTGACCGAGTTTGGCTCATATCTCACTTAGACATCACCAGCAGCCGAGTCAAGACTGAAGAGTAAAAGGTGATTCTACTGGTTTATACCCTTTTAGGTTCAATGTTTAAACAAATAACAGCTCTGAATGTCTCCTCACGGAGACGCACTGCATGTGTTGCTAAAAAGGACGAACCAACATGAAGCCCAGAGAAATACACACCAGTTTAAAGCTGAAGTGTGTGTGTGTGTGTGTGTGTGTGTGTGTGTGTGTGTGTGTGTGTGTGTGTGTGTGTGTGTGTGTGTGTGTGTGTGTTTAAAAATGGATGTGCTGGATCAGTGTGTGTGCTGTGTGTGTAGGTGGTGCCGGCGATATTCAATCATTCACTGATGGGATTGTTGCAGATTATTGTCCTGAGTGACAGACTGGGTTTGTAAAATATGTACACCTTCAATAAAGTGCAATAAAATATTATTCAAATATTATACAGCATTATTATAGAGAAATATACAGAACATAGTTTTGTGCAGCCTGTACTTTTAGTATGCTAATTAGGTCATTTTTTATTTTTCTTTATTGTTTCTATTAAATTCAATTAAATTGTTTTTTAAATAATTCTGAGCAGTCTGTATTTTTAGTATGCTAATGAGGCCCAACCTCCTTTCCATGGCAGTGAGATCACATGACCTGAGATCTCAGTATAATTTTCTTCAAAACAACAATCATGGAAGACACAGAGTCAACTTGCAAAAAAGAAAAAGACGCAGACTTTTTATAGAATCTCTCAAGAAAAATCTTCACTTGTTTATTTTCCTGACATCTTGTTTGGTTCGACACCTTGTCACGTGACTATCGCATTTGCATACTCATTCATATTCATTAGTGTGTACCAAAGATGGGCGTGTCCACAGGATCCGCCTTGTCTGTGTTTAATTATTTCAGTGTTTATACAACGCATTGTATTTGCTATAGTGACTTTATTTGATTTTTTTCTCGTGATTTTATACATGCGTCAGTCTTTAACAACGTGTGGACTGTAAACAGCCTTCACCTGAGTGGAAATAAATTTCATCTTAAGATGAGGTTTCTATCCAGTGTGAAATGATTTCTTACTAATTGATATCATAAGCATCAACATAACATTAATTAATCTAAATGTTAAGCTCTAACATTATATCTTTTTTATTATTATTATTTTATAATCAAACCATGACTGATCTATTGTATTTCTAGAACTTGTACTGTATTGTATTGATAGCTCCTTGGTGTTCTCTAACTTTTACTACATTTAATTTGTAAAATAATAATATTAATAATAATAATAATAATAATAATAATAATAATAATAATAATAATAATAATAATAATTTTTCCATCACTACTGTATCATCGATTCATTTGTGTCAATTTCTAACACTTATTTTGGAAAAGTTTAAGTGAGGGGGTGAATACTTATGCAAACCAGTAGACTGAGACGAACCAAAAATTAAGAATGATTTCTATTTTTGTTTGTTCTGTTTTAATCTTTGCTGCTTTTTGGATGGTGTTGTTTAAATTGAATTCTGCAGAGTGCCGTGCTGTATGTGGAGCGTCTGCACGAAACAGGTTCGAGTTCGTGTTTGAAGTGTGTAAGAGTGCAGAAGCGGGTGAGTTCCTGCTACCGATTTACCAGTCGTGTCGCTTTCATCGTGCAGCGCCTGAAACATGTTTAAAGGCCGAGGAGCTGATGGAGGCTGACAGAGTAACGCGGTTAGCCCGGCTCGTCTGATCTGCGGAACCTGTAAGAACGTGCAACGTGATTAACAACATCTTTGGAATGTTTGGACCGCGCTGTCTATTGGACATGGCAGTTCAGATAGTAAGTAAATAAATAAATAAAGCGGTAATTTCAGGCACTGCCTTTGTAATAGATGTAGATCTGGATATCTGAAGAGCTCGCAAATCTGTGGTGGTTTTGGTTTTGTTGTTTTTTGTGAACAGCTGCATGAAGATTTAAAGGATCTGAAACAAACTGTGATGGGATTAATCGACTCAGATGGATGAGAGAAGCAGGTGCAGATGAAGTGTGTATCTGTGTATGTGTGCGTGATTGAGGAAAAGTCATACTAGTTCAACCTTGACCTGAGATAAAGGTTACTGTATCTCAAATGTTCACTCCTGTTCAAATGCATCTCAGGACCTGCAGCACGTCACACATGAGGGTCCACTTCTGTGGCTCAAGAACTACTACTGGGGTCTTTGAAACAAATTAGTTAAAGACTGGAGAAAAAAAACAGACGATGGTTTGTTTCTGTTGTTTGTAAAAATCGTAATGTAAAAAGTCTCGTAAAGACAACGACGGAATGGTCCATCCAGGAGGTCGAGTTCTCTTGATTATTCATAAGCGTGTTCCTATTAAAGCGGCTGTCGATATTTTTAATAATATATACAATATCATGATGTGAAATATCTTTAAAAAGGTTTAAAAAAAATTTAGTCAATAAAATTGAGGTGGAACCTCAGCATACGAATCTTACGAATTTTCGGCTTAAGAATGACAATTTTGCAAGAAATTTGCATCGACGTACGAATCATTCTCGGGATGCAAGCAAACAAACAAACAGTGGAAAAGTGCAACCGTCAGTGGAAAGCCAAGTGAAGTGAGTTTATAAATATTACGAATTTTTCAGTCAGCGAAAGCTGTTTCATAAGAGCCAACCTACGACGATACCAAAGATTGCCTTTGACATGCGTTCATACACTTTTTTTGTATAATTATTTTGTAATACTGATAATATTTTACGGATGGCTGGAACAAATGATCTGCATTTACATTCTTATGGGAAACTAACCAAAAATAAATGAATAAATACAGTTTTAAAAAACGTATTGGTTTGGGTTGCCAGATTGGGTGACACCATCCTAAAGCTTGAACAGAAAGCTGGTGTTTAGGTGATGGATGTCACTGAGATATAATTAAGTTTAACGGCGGTCTGGTTCAGAGCTTATATAAAGGAAATGTCCCTGAAGAGCAGTCACTTCACCCTGACAACCACCTGATCGACCTGCACGCTTCCCTCCAATCCCCCTCTCCACCCCCTCTTCCTCCTCCTCCTCCTCCTTCCCCTCCTCCCGTGTGCACTCTTTAGCAGCAGAAAGGATGTCGCGTGGAAGCTTGAAGCTGCAAGCGGTGCACGGCAGACCGGAGCTGCTGCTGCTCCACACGCTCCCGTTAAGCGGACAGGTGGAGTTCGAGTACAGCAGCCTGCCGGGTCATCCGGGTCAACATCACGTGCACTTTCCTGATGCACATCACACGTGAGTTATTCTTATCATTATTATTATTATTATCAATAGTAGAGTTGATAGTTTTGTAAATGCTTATTCAGAGTTAGTTACACTTCAGCGGTGGACACCGGTGGAGCGACTGAAAGTGGTGAAAAAATCCACATTTCACCTGGAGGGCATTTTTCTGCTATAGGGACACCCTAGAGGGAGAACCTGAAGGGTCTAAATTTCTTGCACATAAATCAGCGCTGTCCAATCTAAACCGTAAACGCCCAGGCTGCCACGCAACCTCCTTACAGTTCAAACTGGAGACCTCTGAGAAAGAGCAAGCTTATAGGGCCCTGCATGACTGATAGCACGACTTTATCACGCACCTAACTGCACTCTAGGGGCCGTTTCATCCTTTCAGGTCAAGGCTAACCATTTGGATACTTCACCAAATGTTCTCTACCCTAGTGGGTACTTCATCATGTTTTATGGTACCATAAAGGCACCATAATCTCCTGACCAGCCCTTGAGGTTGTTGAGAATGATGGTCCTCATTTTGTTGATTTATCTCTAGTCTTTTTTATTCTTTTTTTAATTATTATTAGCATTACTGTATTTAGTTATTGACTTAACACCGATGCCCATCCAAATATCTATAGATGTACGTACTATAAAGATAAAGACGTCCAGCACCAGGAGATGTCGTCTCTCTCTCTCTCACTCTCTCTGGGTCTGTAGGTTTGAAACCATGCAGCGCAGACACACGACCTTGAGGGAGAAAGGTCGCAGGGGGCCGGCGTACATGTTCAGCGAGCGTGACACGAGTCTCACGGCCGAAGAGGAGCGCTTCCTGGATGCCGCCGAGTATGGGAACATCCCAGTCGTCCGGAAGATGCTCGAAGACTCGGAGACGCTCAACGTGAACTGCGTGGACTACATGGGCCAGAATGCTCTCCAGCTCGCCGTGGCCAACGAGCACCTCGAGGTGACCGAGCTGCTCCTGAAGAAAGAAGGCCTGGCACGGGTGGGCGATGCCCTGCTCCTGGCCATCAGTAAAGGCTACGTGCGGATCGTGGAAGCCATTTTGGGGCATCCGGCTTTCGAAGGCGGCCGCCACTTCGCCCTGAGCATCTTGGAACGGGAGCAGAGAAATGAAGACGACGACTTCTACGCGTACGACGAGGACGGGACGCGGTTCTCGCGCGACGTGACGCCCGTCATCCTGGCTGCACAGTGTCAGGAGTATGAGATCATACACACCCTGCTGGTCAAAGGTGCACGCATCGAAAAGCCTCACAATCACTTCTGTAAGTGCGCGGAGTGCGCCGAGAAGCAGAGGCAAGACTCCTTCAGCCACTCGCGCTCACGCATGAACGCCTACAAAGGCCTGGCGAGTGCCGCCTACCTCTGCCTGTCCAGCGAAGATCCGGTGCTGACGGCACTCGAGCTCAGCAACGAGCTCACGCAACTCGCCAACGTCGAGACCGAGTTCAAGGTGAGAGGGCTCCTGTTTATGGCGTGTAGTTTAAGGAAGGAGTCTCCAGTGTCAGTGCTTCGTAGCAGTCAGAGATCGAACAGTGTAACGACAGAGTAGTTTATACAATCTGCATTTTGTTTTCTTTGAGAGTAGTAAAAAAGAGAATGGAGAGGGACCTTTGCGTCTTAGTCAGAACAGGAACTAGCTCCTTTTTGTGAACGTTAACCATAGCCAAGACCCGATTAAAACTTTGTTATTTAAATTGAAAAATAAATTGCAACTGATGATAAATCGCTGTCAGAGACATGAAGATATAGATAGAAAAATCACACAATTTGGACTGGACTGGTAACAAGAAGTCCACTTCATCACCCCAGTTTATCATCATTCCTGGTTTCATTGCACTCGAGTAAAGCTACAGGTACTAAAGGTACTAAAGCTGCAATAACATTCCGTGCCCTTCCACTCCAGTGATGAAATCTTCAGCGCTCACTACACTCTGCGACAGCTTAAACCCCTGACACTTTGGCAGAGGTGCTGTTTTAATCACGTTATTAAATAATGCAGCGGTAATTCCGGCCTCCTACAGAGGCTTAATGGAATTTCAAAGGAACCACTGCATTTTAATCTGTTTTTCAGACAGATGTCTTTTTTTTTTGTGAAAGGTTAAGGCATTGCCGTCAGTCCAGCTTCACTTCACTTTCCCTTTTGCACAATTAAAGATAGATTCTTGTTATGGATCTGGTGTAAATTGCTTGTGTATTGAAACAAAGACTCGCTGTTTGTCTCCGAATTAGTCTTCGGCTCTCTAACATGGTTGAACGAGTCCGAGGAGAGATCACCGCTCGCGAGGAACGTTCATCACCGATTCTAACGGCCCGCATGTCGGCTTCTCTTATTGACTGAGCGAGCGGTTAATTGGAGTGTCTTTATTGACAGCAGCATGTAATCACACTGTTGTCGTTCCTTAATCGCTGGGCTCCAGGTTCATCCTTTCACACAGATCAGTAGCATCATATAACATCTCTAACCATTTCGGTGTCAAAGTGTTTAATAGAATCTGACTAAAAGCAAACTTAGATGAAAGAACAGACAGAGTTTAGACACATAGTGTAGATTAGACACGTAGCGAGTAGGAGAACTGAAGAATTAAGGAAAATATTTACATATCATAACGTTACCTGTTTGGGTTCCGGGGCAGAACGACTACAGAAAGCTGTCCATGCAGTGTAAAGACTTTGTGGTCGGGGTGCTGGACCTGTGTCGAAACACAGAGGAGGTCGAGGCCATTCTGAACGGGAACGTGGACCATAAGCTTCCGAGTGAACGCAGCAGACCCTGCCTGAGCCGCGTCAAACTGGCCATCAAGTTCGAAGTCAAAAAGGTAGAGTAAATTGAATGAACCTTGAGGTGAGGTGTATTACATTTCAGACATATGGTAATAAACATTATTTCCTCACAGTTCGTGGCTCATCCGAACTGTCAGCAGCAGCTCCTGACCATGTGGTATGAAAATCTGTCGGGTTTGAGGCAACAATCCATAGGAGTGAAATGTTTAACGGTTCTCGGGGTGATGGCGACTCTGCCCTTCTTGGCCATCGCATACTGGATTATGCCGTACCGCAAGGTACGAGCCGTGCACAGGAAAACACGTGTTATTCCACACTGCTGTTGGATTTCTATTGGATAATTTTGCGTGAAGATCCCAGAACATCAAATGTCTCATAACGGGTCATTCAATAATAAATATATAATTGTCATCGACAGAAATATTCATTTTCACAAAGCTCCGCCGCTTCTGTGTTTTAGATCTTTCTGTCAGATGTTACTATGGTATACTGAAATATAATTACCAGCATATAATAAGCGTCAAAGGCTTTTATTGACAAATTACATTCGGTTTATGCAATGAGTTAATATTTACAGTGTTGCCCCTTCTTTTCAGTCCTGTGTCATGCCAACAGTAAAGCATATGGAGACCATTCATGTGTGGGGTTGCCCTTCAACCAAGCGACTGGGATCACTCACAATTTTGTCTAAGAACACAACCATGAATAAATAATGGAACAAAAACATCCTCAGAAAGCAACTTCTCCCAACAGTTTGGTGATGAACAATGTCTTTTTCAGCATGATGGAGCTCCTCGCCAAGAGGCAAAAGTGGCTCAGGGAATAAAACGTCAACATTTTGTGTCCATGTCCAGGAAACTCCGCAGGCCATAATCGCATTGAGAACTTGTGGTCGATCCTCAAGAGGCGGGTGGACAAACAAAAACCCCGCAAATTATGACAAGCTCCAAGCATTGATTATGTTAGAATGGGCTGCGCCATCAGTCAGGGTGTGGCCCAGGAGTTGATTGACAGCATGCCAGGGTGAATTGCAGAGATCTTGAAAAAGAACGGGCAACACTGCAAATACTGACTCTTTGCATAAACGTAATGTAATTGTCAATAAAAGTCTTTGAAATGCCTGTGATTATACTTCAGAATACCAGAGTAACATCTTAGAAAAAGATCTAAAAACACTGAAGCAGCAGACTTTATTAGCTGAAAATTCATATTTATGTCATTCTCAACACCTTTGGCCACGGCTGTAGTATAAGAAGAATAAAATACTTTAAGATGTGCTGTGAGGGGAAAATAATCAATTTCAGGGTGATAACAGGAACATTGTTAATGCTCTCTCTTATTGCTTGTGGCATTTGGTAACGATTGTTTATGCTTTGAAAATTACATCCAAACCAAGTTATTTAATAGCTCATCATATGAACTATTCTGAAATCGGAAATATCCTGTCCACACCGATTCCTGGTGCCTTATAAAGTTATACACATTTCATTCTAATAATAACACACTAGGTTTGAGTCATAAAACATTTTCACAGTGGTTGAAAGTGGTGTTCCTTTTAAAACTCTATCTCTGCAGGAAAACCCACATGAACTAATTAGTTAGCTAGTGGCTAGTTGCCTACGTGATGACCTAAGAAAACCCCTGAGACACCCAATTAACTTGGCATAAGCTCATGATCTAATGTGTTTTTAGTCCAAGGTGAATAGATACTACAGAAAAAAAACACTTCTACACTTACTGTATATAAGGAAAAGCTGACTATTCAAGCGCAATACAATTAGGATAGTAAAATAAAGGGTTTGATATTTAGAACTTTTCTTTTATTCTTGTTTGTTTGTTTGTTTGTTTGTTTGTTTGTTTGTTTGTTTTGAAAAGCTGGGTCAGGTGCTCCGCAGTCCGTTCATGAAGTTCGTGGCCCATGCGGTGTCATTCACCATCTTCCTGTGCTTGCTGGTGCTCAACGCCTCCGATCGCTTTGATGGAGTCAAAAACCTGCCCAATGAAACCATCACTGATCACCCACGGCAGGTCTTCAGGGTCAAAACCACTCGGTTCTCCTGGACCGAGATGCTAATAATGAAATGGGTGCTGGGTTAGTATGTCATGAAGATATACTGTAGGATGTATTTGCATTTCTGGAAGCGAATCAATCATGTCTGCTTCTTGACTGTTTAGGAATGATCTGGTCAGAGTGTAAAGAGATTTGGGAGGACGGGTTGCGTGATTACATCATGCAACTGTGGAACATTTTAGACTTCGGGATGCTGTCCATCTTCGTGGCGTCGTTCACGGCGAGGCTCATGGCGTTTCTGCAGGCCTCACGCGCGCAGCTGTACGTCGACCTGTACGTGACGAGCTCGGACCTCAGCAACGTCTCACTGCCTGCAGAGGTGGCCTACTTCACATATGGTAAACTAATGCTATGCATTGACCCTTTAGTGCAGGCATGGGCAAACTACGGCCCGTTAAACGTTTTGATTCGGCCCGCCAAACTTGAAAAAATTTAATAAATTAACCTTGTTAATGTTTTATTTCCCCTGTATTTCTGATGTTTCCTCACTAGATGGAGCACTCTAGATATATTGGCTTTGTTGAGGTGAAGCGTAGGCCTATTACTCCACGTTTGCACTTTACCCTTTGACCAAAGCATGTCATCTATCTGCTCCTGTTCCGGCCCCTTTGTCAAATGTTAGAACTCAATGTTTCCCACGAATCAAAAAGTTTGCCCACCCCTGCCCTAGTGCATTCTGAACAGATTTTGGCATTAAATGTGTTGATTGTTTTGTTTTGTTTTCAGCGAGGAACCGCTGGCTTCCCTCTGACCCCCAGCTCATCTCTGAAGGTCTCTACTCTATTGCTGTCGTCCTGAGCTTCTCACGCATCGCCTACATCCTGCCGGCCAACGAGAGCTTCGGACCGCTACAGATCTCCCTGGGCCGCACGGTGAAGGACATTTTCAAGTTTATGGTCATCTTCATCATGGTCTTCCTTGCCTTCATGATCGGCATGTTCAATTTGTACTCCTACTACCTGGGTGCCAAGTATAACCCTGCCTTCACCACGTAAGCCTTGAAAGCTCTAGGCAAATCTGTAAATGTTATGGAAAAATATTCTGGGCCGTATTCTGGGCTCATCAGCTCAAATGTGTTTGTGTATGTGAGACACAGGGTTGAAGAAAGCTTCAAGACACTGTTCTGGTCCATTTTTGGTTTGAGTGAGGTGATCTCTGTGGTCTTGAAGTACGACCATAAATTCATCGAAAACATCGGCTACGTCCTATACGGCGTCTACAATGTCACCATGGTGATCGTGCTGCTCAACATGCTGATCGCCATGATGAACCACTCCTACCAGGAGATTGAGGTGACCTCCAAGTCCTCTGTCAATGTCTGAAAGATAGCAAGGGTAAAATTCTTTATTGTCAAGGTAGTTGTATTCATAGTTCTGGGCATAAAGTGTTCAGTGCATTAGCAACAGCTTTGGGGAAAAAAAAACACAAAAAGGGATTGGTACAAACGGTTTTGTTGTTTGCATCTTCAGTCTTAAGCATCTATGTGAGGGTGGGTGTGTGTATAGGATGTGTAAGTGTGTGTGGGTGCATAATTGTGATTGTCCAGATTGGGGAGCTTGGTTCCCACAATCCTCTGTGTAGTCATCATCTGTGCAGTTACCCAAACAGGGCTCTCCAATTCTCTGCAGTGCAGCTGGTCTACCACACTGTGGCGTAGTGCCAGAGAATGCTTTTTATTGTGCTTCTATAGAAATTCACTAAGAGCTGAAAGGGGAGTTCGGCTTTTTATGGTTCCCTCAAGAAGAAACGTCTCTGCTGAGCTTTCCTCAGTATTAATGGTGCATGTTAGATCCTTAGTGATGGGCATTTCATAATAATTGGTGTCAGGGCAATTGGGTTATAGTCTCTGCAGTCGCATGAGTGCTTGCTTTTTAGGCACCAGAATAATAGTGGTAGATTTGAGGCATGTGGGGACTTAAGGCTGCTGCGCTGACAGGTTGAAGATATTGCTGGTCTTGGTGGTTAACAAAGTGTCAGTGCAGAAGTGTCAGGCCAAAACGGATGAGCTATAGTTCTCCAAGTCTGTACTCTGCCCAAACAACTCCCAGTCTGTAGGGAGTCCTCCAGCAGTGAAGTAGATTTTTTTGCTCCACACTTGGACAGTTTTAATGGCTGCTTGTGTTCTGCAGATTTGAGGTATTTAGGATAGATTAATTTCCGTTGAGATGTGACCAGACAGGCCAAGGTGTGGAGGTGGAGCAGCTTTATAAGCTCCTGGGATATTGGGGTAAACCTGATCAAGAATATTCTTGTCTAAATTCAGATGATTCAAGTCTCCTGTTACAATCACAGCTCCCTCTGGATGTGCACTCCCAACTGGCTGTTAATGCTGTCATGCAGCTTCTCCCATGGTGGAATGTGATATGGACAGGTTTGGTCTGTATGGATTACATTTTACATTTACAGCATTTATCAGACATCTCTTATCCGGACTTTTTATCTCGTTATCCATTTAAACAGTTGAGGGTTAAGGGTCTTTCTTAAGGACCTTGCCACATGGTGGATCTCTGGAGGGATAGAGTTCAGCTTTCCGATGGTGAGATCCTGTCATCACCTTTCAATTTTAAGCAGCTCGGGCCATCTGTAAAGTAAATGTTGACTGGGTGCTCAAACGGGGTAAACTTAGCAAAGATAGAAATGCTGCCTTGAAGACCTTGGATTAGATCTGCAGTATTGTGGTGTAATCTTGCGATTCTTCTGTGAACAGGAGGATGCAGATGTTGAGTGGAAGTTTGCCCGTGCTAAGCTCTGGCTCTCCTACTTTGATGAAGGCAGGACTCTTCCACCACCTTTCAATCTGGTGCCCAGTCCTAAGTCATTCTATTACATGGGCTTACGCACAAGATCTTGTCTCGTCAGGCTATGCAAGGCCAAAGGACGCCGTGGAAGCCAGCAAGATATGGACACTCCACCTTCCTTATCTAAGGTTGGAATCAGTTTTGTCCCACCTCAATGACTTTCATAGTTTTTTTGAAATGTGAATTTTACATCACTCTTTTTACTTCTCTATTTACGTTTTCTCACTCTTTACTAAATTGGCCAACTCAAAAACAGCTTCTAAAAACAACAGAATTAATTTTTTTAATCACATTTTTTGAGATGATTGTTCTCTGTGCCAGCTCCACAGGTATCGACCGTGCCGTACTCAAGACGAATACACAATGAGAAATTCTATCAAACATCCAACTAGATACCAGGTTTTAACTTATTTCTTACATTAAACAGTTTCCTGTTCTCTAATCATTGTCATTAAATAATTCCTTAATTCATCAAATCCACAGAAGATCATGAAGCGCCTCATTAAGCGATATGTCCTGAAGGCTCAAGCTGACAGTGAAAACGATGAAGTCAATGAGGGTAATGTCCCAATTTCTCAAACACAATTGACACACATTTATCAGCATGGTTTCAAGACATTATGCATTTTTAAGTGCTTGGCTTTTCTTGCTGTTTTTGGGACCCAATAGGTGAGCTGAAGGAGATAAAGCAGGACATCTCCAGCCTCCGTTATGAGCTACTGGAGGAAAAGTCTCAGATCACAGCAGAACTTGCTGATCTCATTCAGCAGCTGGGTAACATGCTCAGTAAATTGACCAATAAATCAGTTAGCCCAGAAGAACCTTCAACCAAGATGCCCTGAAGGACCTTCAACCAAAAGAGCCCTGAAGAACTTTCCAGCAAGAAATGTTGAAGAACATTCAAGGAAAAAAAAAATTAGCTAATTGATTTGCATTTCAGCAAATTTTTTGCGAACATCACTAAATATCTACAACCTATAAATGGCTCTCAAGTGCATATATTTATATAACTAAAAGCCTTGGGATTTATGGAATTAAATGACTGAGGGGTGGCACAGTGACTTAGTGTTTAAATCTGTCGACTTGGACCTCCAGGTTCCCACATGTTTGCATTTTCTCCCTGTGCTTGGTGGGTTTCCTCTCGGTACTCTGGTTTCCTCCCACAGTGCAAACACATGCAGGTTAGGCGAATTGGTGTTTCCAAATTGCAGGTAGTGTGTGAATGACAATCAGGTACTTGACCGCTTAAGTAACAGTAACAAAACAACAGATATATCTTCAGGGTGGGGAGTATCCATCACCCGATGTGTCAGATGACATGTAGATGGACCAAAATAAATCAGGGAGAATTTGGGAGATTGCATCTTAAGGATATTTCCAATGGAATTGACTTTAATGTATGAAATGTAGACGGGTATAATTTATGATGAACTTTTAATCTCCAGTATCAATAAGCCAATTTTAAAAAATCTTTTGAAAATTATAGAGGTTTTGTCCTATAAATTGATATGTATAATTTGTATGAATGCTGATGACCTTTTATTGAATACTTGTAATAAAACAGGTTGTTATTGTATCAAATATTAAACAGTGTAGATATTATAAATATTTTTGCATTCTCTGAGCTGATGAACGTTACATCATGGTGCATTCTATTATTATATTATTATTATTATTATTATTATTCACCAAACTTATAAGTAGAATATATCTGGATATACTTTTAACAAACAAACAAAAGAACACAATTAATTTCGCCAATATGTAATGGATTTGAATTATTATTTAGAAAATGTGCATGCTTTAAGGCTTTAATCTTTATGACATGCAAGTTAGTTTGTCATACATTCTGGTACAGTATTTTTTAACATATTCTAAGGGTTTTGTAAGCATAGGGGTCATTCTACAGAAAAGGTGGAATTTGGGTAATAAAAATCTTCTGAAATATGTATCTTCTTTTACACCTAGAACTTCCTTAATAGCAATAACTGACTTTTAAACTTTATGAATCCACAAAAAGTAAAAAGAACGTTTGTTAATACATTTAATAACAGCTGTTACTTCTCCTTCTGGTAACACCAATGACTAACACCAATGACAGTAACACCAAGGATTATTTAAAGAAAAATCATAACTGTTTACAAAATGGCTTCGATGTGTAAGACCACATGGTTTTCAGATATGTCAACATCAATTCATTATTAGAGGTATTATAGTTTTTATGTCCAATTTTTTTGACAGTTATAGTTGAGTAACACCAATGATAAACTTAAAAGCTTTGCATAAAATTGCAATAAATTATGACATTTCTAAACAAATGAAGCTAGACAACAAATGAAGCTAGACATCTTTTGCATCTTTAGCTTTTGCATTTGTCCAGTGCTCTTCATCTAGTGCCCTCTGACGCAGGAACAATGTCAAATTGTCAAATATATTTCAAAATAAAACTCTTTTTCTAAAAGTGACACCAATTACATAATTTGGGGTGACTGATATTTATTTCATATTATTATATTGTTATAATAGATTTTTGGTTCATGATTTTAATGTTTAACTTTATTGATGTTATTGTGAATTATATTTATTTCATGAAAAAATACATTCCAGAGGTGGGTGCAAACTTCATACTGCAAAACACATTTTCCCATAGGAAATATGGTAAATGCAGATAATCTGTTCCAGCCACCCAAAAATATTACCAGTACTACCAATTTCCAACACTATAATCATATTTTTGCATGTAAAAAAAACAAAATATTTAGAAAAGACATGTAAATTAAGTCAAATATGAAAAAAATAGACATTAACCCTCACTTAACCTTAATCTATGACTCTTGGCACTGGCTGCTTTAAAATCCAAACTGAAAAATGCAAAAAAAAAAATCACAAAAAAAATTAATTAACTTGCATCGCTTGGCTTTCTACTAATGCAAACAAGTTTTGAATGGCTCCCAGACATACGTGCGACTGAGTTGCTTTTCAGTTTGGCTCGCTTCGGGTGCTTATATGCCGAGGCAAATTTCTTGCAAAATTTCAGTTCTTAAGGTAAAATTCGTGAGGCGAGGAATTCATATGCCGAGGAACCATTTATAATTGTAGCTTTTTTGTTTACTTTTAAGCCAAATTACTGGAAATGTCTTGTCACTTACAAAGTGACAAGACATTTGGAATGGACCAGTAGTCTGGCCTTTATTTTTTTAAAATGCTACAATAATAAAAAAATATTGAACATTATAGTAGGACAATATATTTCATGAACGAAATTACATACAGTGGTACCTAACTACCAATGACCTCTCCTTATGAATTTTATCCTTAAGAACTAAAATTTTGCAGAAATTTACCCTAGAATACTAAGCATTATTGGCATACGAGCGACTAAGCCGGTCACGAATACTTCCAGTGTGTACATCCAGTAGTGAATCAAAACTTGGTCATGTCACTGGAAATCCAATGAAGAAAGTTGACTTTTTTTGCGTTCTGCGCAAGATTTAATGAAGATGATTTAGTGAAGACATCTACGTTTTCTAGATTTTTTTTATTGTTTTTTTATGCAAAAATATAATTATATGTGGGAAATTAGTAATATTGGTAATATTTTTAGGTGGTTGGAACAGATTATCTGCATTTCCGTTATTCCCTATGGGAAAATGTGTTTTGCAATTCGAAATTCCACCTTAATAACTGCCCTCCAGAATTGATTAAATTTGTATGTTGAGGTACCACTATATTTTCTGAACATATATGAGTGTCTGGCAGCAGCAAAACTAAGTGAAGTGACAGCACTTTCCACCATTTTTGTAGAAGGATAATCTTTATAACCAATAATTATATAAATATTTATCAGGATAATTGTTCCTGATGGGATTTAGTCAAAAGGCTTTCACCCCCACACCTCACTACTGTAGTTACCTCAGCCATATTTGAGGTATTTTGCTAATCTCGTGCTGCGCAACGGCAAAGAAATGACAAAGCGTGAATTTTATTGGGCGAGTTGCCTTGATAGACAACCGATTTATCCAATGAACGATCAGGACATGCTGTCTAAGAGTGACGTGTCTAGGAAGTCATATATAAAGAAAGACATAAGCTCCACCCATTCCCCCTCCTACCGCTCCTCCTTGTTCTCCCCGCCGCACGTGAGCCCCTACTGAAGCTCCACGCGCAGCAGGAATAAACCGGCTACTACCGGCTGAGACGTCACAGAAACTCGACCTGTGAGCGTTTTCACACGTAATTATCTCTAATTTATCGTTTAAAATATTAACATGATTTGAGTAGCTATGTGTTGGGCGAGTGATATTGTCAGGAAATAGAAGGAACTGCGCTAACCGCTGTGCTAAGCTAACTTACACTGTATTCATAGGATTTGACCGCTTTGTTTACTTAGATATGACGTTGTAACGCGTATACCTGTGTCATTAAGTCGTTATTACACTTTGCCCATCTTTATATACACTGCTTCACTGAGTTGTAGGTGAAATTTTAACTTTAAAAGTACACACAGGGAATAAACCCGCCCCCAACATCGTGATTGGTATATCTGTAACCGTCATGTAACACGTGACGAGGAATAGCTGACCAATCGGAGCACAGCAACGTTGGGCGGACGTGTCTAACATGAGGTGGGATTTAAAAAAATAATAGGAATAATGATTTCTTTCTCCACGCTAGAACAGAAAGGGGAAAGATGGCGGACGACCCGAGCGCTGCGGACAGAAACGTGGAAATCTGGAAGATTAAGAAGTTGATCAAAAGCCTTGAAGCAGCCAGAGGGTGAGCAGAACCACGGCTTTATTCCTGACATGATACATTGATGGATTTCAGTAAGTCACAGCTGACAGGAAGGAGGCCACATGCTAACAGCTAGTCTGCTAAGTAAAGATCCACAAGTCACTCACGATATTCAACTTAAATCAGCATTGGGTGTAAAGCTAGAAAAGGTCCTGTTGCATGTAATGTCATGATTATAATTTTAAAAAATTGCATGTATGTGTATGTGTTTACCCAGGTAATTAAATGTTGTGCATAGTTCTTTCATCAAGCTCAGCAAAGTGAGCAGACTTGATGTGTTTCAGCACTCTGTGACATGCTAGAAAAGGAAACTAATCATCAACGGTGTGGGACGATGGAGCAGAATTAGAATTTTTCATTCATTAAAGAATGATGTCATTATAAACTCTCTGTGAAAAAGAGGTTATGTGAGCTGTGGTGTATTTGGTTGACAGGATGTTCCTTATCGAAGTCTTGTGTGTGTGTGGTTTTGCAGGAACGGCACCAGTATGATTTCCCTCATCATCCCACCGAAGGACCAGATCTCCCGGGTGGCCAAGATGCTGGCGGACGAGTTTGGCACAGCGTCAAACATTAAGAGCAGAGTGAACCGACTGTCGGTGCTGGGAGCCATCACGTCAGTCCAGCAAAGACTCAAACTCTACAATAAAGGTGCGTTACCATCAAATCAACCAGCACAGACACTAAGTCCTCTACATACGAACAAGTTCCATCTTGTGCAATGTTTATTTTTTAACGATTCATGTTAAAAGAACGAGTGATGTCTGCCATCTTTTCCATCTTGCTCCATTCTCTCAATTATTTTCACTTTTGCCTCCATTGTTATTTCTGGACGCTTCTTAGTCGTACCAGCTTCATAGCCGCAGCTTTTTTACACCCGCTTCCGGACATCTTGGGCTCGTACTGCACAAGCAGATGATGCACGGACATGTCATCTTCCACAATTAAACATGTGCGAACAGGTTTTCGTATCTTTTCGGACGTTTGTAACTCGAAAGTTCGTATGTAGGGGACTGAATGGATTTTTACACACACATTGAGAACTGATGATTTCTAATAGGATCTGTCATAAGCAAAGCAAAGTCAGGGTGGGGCAAGCATCATAAGCATCATCATGTGTCGTTTTCAGCTTCATTCAGCTTTTCTCACTGAGTGTGTGTTTTTTTTTTTTTTTTATTATTAACCTAACAGAGATGTAACAATACATGAGTGAATTTGTATTGTGTGAGGTTTTCTAGCACCTGTTTATTTGTGTTGTCTTCTGATGTGTCTGGTTACAGTGCCCCCTAATGGCCTGGTGGTGTACTGCGGGACCATCATGACAGAAGAGGGGAAGGAGAAGAAAGTCAACATCGACTTCGAGCCATTTAAGCCGATCAACACGTCCCTGTATTTGTGCGACAACAAGTTTCACACGGAGGTGAGACAGAGAGATGCAGCTACAGAGAAAGAGAGAGTCAGAAATACAGTGACACACAGTTAGATATACATACATACACATTACACATACGTAATATATATAAATCGAGATTTATATAAATCGAGACTGAGAGACATGCAGAGAGGGATGTATAATGAGAGAGAGAGAGATTCAGAGACTTGCTGTCCGATCCTGTGCGACACTTGTTCTCCTCAGGCTCTCACCGCGCTGCTCTCAGACGACAGTAAATTCGGCTTCATCGTGATCGATGGCAGCGGCGCCCTCTTCGGGACTCTGCAGGGCAACACCAGGGAGGTTCTGCACAAGTTCACAGTGGACCTGCCAAAAAAGCACGGTAAGCTGTGTGACATCTGCAGAGCTCCGTCCGAACTGTTTATAAGATCTGAGCCTTAAGTCTCGACGTGTTCGTCCGTCCCTCCCACTGTCACTCAGGACGAGGAGGTCAGTCCGCCCTGCGATTCGCCCGTCTGAGGATGGAGAAAAGGCACAACTACGTCAGGAAGGTCGCAGAGACGGCCGTGCAGCTGTTTGTCTCCAACGACAAGGTCAACGTCGCCGGGATGGTCCTCGCCGGATCGGCCGACTTCAAGACCGAGCTCAGCCAGTCGGACATGTTCGACCCGGTACGTTAACCTCAGGCGCCTCACGCTCATGCTTTCGTCTCGTCTTGAAGCGTGTGCGAGTTTTAAAACGTTCTCTCTCTCTTTCTGTCCAGAGGTTACAAGCCAAGGTGCTGAAACTGGTGGACATCTCGTACGGAGGGGAGAACGGGTTCAACCAGGCGATCGAACTGTCGGCCGAGGTGCTCTCCAACGTCAAGTTCATTCAAGAGAAGAAGTTGATAGGTGAGGAATCCACAGCCAAGTGTGTGTCTGTGTTCTAACGATCTCTTATAAAGAACCGCTCCGAGGCTCAGAAAAACACAAGATCTCGCCCCGATTGTAATTCTGGAGCTGAACACGTCCTGTTCTGTCTGTTTATCAGGTCGCTACTTTGACGAGATCAGTCAGGACACGGGGAAGTACTGCTTCGGCGTCGAGGACACGCTCAAAGCCCTGGAGATGGGAGCCGTGGAGATTCTAATCGTCTACGAGAACCTGGAGACCATGCGCTACGTACTGCGATGCCACGGGGCAGAGGGCAGCAATCCTGAAAATGGTACACACACACACTTCTCTCTGCCTGAGTGGTTTTAAATGTATCACTTCATTACAATTTCTTACAATGCTTTTATAACGTAATACAGCAATTACTACACATTTATGTATGAACCATAAGTATTATTTATCATGTGTATAAAATGTGTGTTAATGGTGTTTTTTTTTTCTCATTAGATGAGAAGACACTATATTTGACCCCAGAGCAGGAGAAGGACAAGAGTCACTTCACAGACAAAGAGGTGTGTTAAAGAGACATTTGCTGATTTGTCCCCTAATCAAACAGAGAAAGGTGTCGTGTTGGTGGTGTGTTTTTTTTTTTTGTTACTAGGAGACCAATATAAAGAATATCAACAGCCATTTTTTTCACTCATCCGTTCAGTTATGGTGGTTTTGTAATTTAACACTGCACAGAGAATCCACTGCTCCCATAAATGTCTGCTGTTTTTTTTTTCCCTTTCTGTATGTCCATATGTATTGGCACCCCTATTAAAGAATTCACAAAATCCTTTTAAAATCTGAGCCATAATCAGATATTTAGTTCCTGGAAGGTTCTGTACATCTGAAGAGTAAAAAGAGTCCAGTCGACTCAATCAGCCTGACCGTACGTTCCTTTCTGCTACAATGATGTCATGGTTTTTGTGCTGAGCGAGTGTGTTCCCGTGTCTCAGACAGGACAGGAGCACGAGCTCTTAGAGAGCATGCCGCTGCTCGAGTGGTTCGCCAACAACTACAAGAAGTTTGGGGCGACGCTGGAGATCGTGACGGACAAAAGTCAGGAGGGCTCGCAGTTCGTGAAGGGCTTCGGCGGGATCGGAGGTGAGAAACTTTATCATGAAAAGGAGTAAAAAAAAAAAAAAAAGTGTGTCGTCCATGAGACAAGTCACTAGTGAAGCTGTCAGTCACTCTTTTGTTTGTTCTTCATTAAAGGAATGAACACAGCTTATAGCGAGGACTATTATAAAGTAATTTCTGTCTTTGTTAAAAAGCCAAAAAGATTTGGTCGTATATGTTACAATGAAAGATACTGTCACTATAGAAACGATTACTTGTGAGTGTTTCTTAGTAATTACTTGCGCATTAATATAAACCTGTAATAGAAAACCAATCAGTGTTATATTGTATATGGAAATTTAGCTGAATTTAGCTATTTATGTAAAAAAATTAGTAAATTATATTGTTCTTAATAGTTTCAGCATTAAAACGCATGAAAAATTATATGTCGCCACAAAAATTTGTGGGATATATTTGTGGTTTCTGCGAACAATTACTAGTTAGGTTCTAAGAAAAAATCTGTGAGTTCTGAAGGTAGAAGTTAAAGTGAATATGATGGCGTTTGTAGATTCTCATTATCGTATTCGCGGTCCTGAAGAATTTCAATTCATTTATTAATTAAATACTTAAAAGTCAGGTGCAGATTGACGCTGTTCAGGGTTGAAGAGGTCCTCATGATGTCATTTTATATAACGAATGCTTCAGCTACAAGATGGACGTTAAATTGATCTAAGTACTTTTTGTTTGTTTGTTTGTTTCCGTGTAGGAATCCTGCGCTACAGGGTGGATTTCCAGGGCATGGACTATCAGGGAGAAGACGAGGAGCTGTACGACTTGGATGACTACTAGGTAGTCGCGACCGACGAACTTTACGAAAGTCCGCAGACGAACGGAGAAGGAACAGCTGAAGAATCAGCGACTCAGAGGAACGATTTGTGACAGCGACCTTAACGAATTGAAACACGGTGACTGAGCGGAAGCAGAGCGCGCTTCGATCGCCGACACGTCATTAACACGTCACACAGCGACAGTACAGACACGTGAGGATGTCGTCCAGTCGTGCGCCATTTCCCAAACCTCTGTTTTTTTATATACTGACTCCTCCTCCTCCTGCTGCTGCTGCTTTATGAGTTCGTGGCATTTAAAAAAAAAAAATTAAATAAAGTTCATGAAAAGCTGACGGGTTTACCCCGAGCTCGCCATCCCGACTCCGAGTCTCTGTGACGGACCATCGCGTAGCTGGATCTCCTCTCTGTGCTTATGAAGACGGACGTGTGTCTCGCTTTAGCCTATAAGAAACATCCAACACTGTTTGCCTTGGGGGGGGGGAATAAATAAATAAATGAATGATTTATTGATTTATGGTGTGATTTGGATTTCAGAGCTCTGAGCTCAATATTCTCTCATCCACAAGCTGAATTAGTGACTTTAGAACACAAGATCACAATGAACAGCACAAACATTGTGGTTTCTTATTCCACTTCCTGCTCTTCCACATCGAGACTAACACTGCACAGATTCGGGTTAAAAAAGAAAAAAAAAAAGGAAATATGACAAAACTGATGTATCACTCTGATTCAGTCTTTTTCTGAAGACTAGGCAGCAAGCAAACCCCATTTATACATTGAGCCTAATGAGCACAATATGAGAAAACACACACACACACACAAAGCATACTTTCTATTTTAATGCATAAACCCTATATATAATATTGACCCTGTATTTTCTCATCTTTGTGCCTAATCCATGGATATTTTGTATAAATCATTTGTTACACGAGGTCACACAGATATTAAACCTTCTCATCGTTTGCACATTTTCCAGTTTCTCGTCTGTTTGTTACTTCCTTTCATCACGTTTCGCTCGGCCCACTTCTGAGAATTTTTTCGTAACACTTTAGCTTTCAGAAAACCGCTCTAAATGTAGCACAAAGTTTATTGTGAGCACACGAGGGGACGCTGATGGAGAAATTACACCTGCTGTATGTGGAAGCTTAGACAGTGTGTTTAAAGTTGTAAAAGGGGAAGTGACCAGATAAAAATAACATACTTAAGATTAAAAGTTAAAATGTTGCTTTCAAATGTAATCTTTTTTTTTTTAATGTGAAAGGAATAAAGTATGAATTGAAATAATTCAGTTGATCACCTTTATTAGGTCACACCAGATGATCCAAAGAGAATCCTCTATATTTATTTATTTGATTAAATATGAATGATGTGCGTTCGGTGTATGGTGTTCAGTCATTGGGCTGAACGAGCGAGAAAGACAGGTAGTAGGTTTTGTAACGAGGATTTTAAAGGAGGAAATTAACTGCAAGGAGTTCACACTCGTTAGTTTTGAATTTCATGTAAGTAACTAATAAATATCCCAAAAATTATACTAAAATATAGTAACATTATAAATATGTAAATATTATATACTGTAAATAAATATATGTGTGTGTTATAAATACTCAATAATACATACAATAGATAATACAATAATCAAAATATAAGTCAAAACTTTTGATTAGGAAATGAATATGCAATTGCCATAATTCAAGTTATATTAAATATATATATATTACTTTGTTATTTACTTATTTAATAGGCCTACATACTTGTTTTTTGCTAGATTAAGGATTTTAAATATTTACTCACTTACTCATCGTGGCGGGGGGCAAAAACGCAACCCTGTATATTAATATTAAAGACATATAAAATAGAGACATAAATATGTTTGCATGTTTGTTACATTTAGGCAAAATTATGTTTACCTACAGACATCCTTCAGCATTCACAGAATAAGTAGCTATAATAAAGAAGGAAAGAAACAGGGAAATAAAAAAAATAGGAAAAAATTAACATTTTTATTTATGTATACACTAATTTATATATGAAATGTAAGCATAATTTTGTTAACTTAAAGAAATTATTGGGGGTTCATAAAATATGTAGTTATAATCAATTAATTAGCAACAATAATAATAAACATAATTGTTTATTTTAGCTATTTATTTTGTGGATCCCTGATGATTTTTTTAGTTAGACAAATTTTTGTTGACATTATTTTTTTTTTATTAAATATAAATATACAAGTACAGCATAAATTTACAGATATGAGTGTCTCATTAAATTTTATTAATTTTTCTTGCTTTTGTTCTTTACCATACTGTTATCTATAAAGTATTTTCTCCCAGGTTTCCTTTAGCTAAATAAAGTCTTGGTTATAGTTCATGTAAGTCCTTTATTATTATTATTATTATTTTAAATAATAAACTCGAGGCTTTTAAACTCAGAGGGGGGAGGACGTACCGAGAACCTTAGCGCGTGCGTGCGCGCGCCCACGCGCTCCTTCACCGAACTTTTCCGCGTTCTTTCTTTCAGCGACCCGCGAAACAGCCAATCAGAGAGCAGAAAGAGAGAACGACAACTCGAACCCCGCCCTCGTTTGAACGCCGTCGACCAATGCAGAGCTTCTATTCTTAATACATTTAAATATTATTTCTCTTTCGTTCAGCCCCTCTCCCCCCCCCTACCGCTCCCTTTCCGGTTTCGCCTCTCAGGGCATGACGTAGTTGGCCGCGCGCGCGCGCCCCCGACGCAGGGCTGGGTTTCCAATTCTTTTTTTTTGGATGTTTTATTTTTTTTGCGGCGGCGCGCGCGGGGGCACAACAACATGGAGCCGGACATGGAGGACAAAACAGAGCTCATGGTGAGTTAAAGGAAAAATAATCATAATAATAAACAGCAAGAAATGAACGCGAATATGTTTAGGTTCGTAATCACAATAGGAGTAAAATATATATTTGAATGGGATGTAGTTTTAGAGAGACAAAACACGGAGGAACAGGGACAAATGGCCGGCTAGCAGCGTTAGCACCGACTCTAGGGCAGTTTAAACACTGAAAATGTTCACTTCGGAACAAAAGTGATGGATAGAATGATTTCTGAGTGTCAATGGATATAAACGTGAGGTTGAGATAGTACGTATAATGAGTGTAAATGAGTGAGAACTGTTCATTAAACATTATAGCAACTAAGCGTTAACAATAAATAATATAACGTTCAGTTAGAGAAACTGGTGTTTGTGTCTATTTATTAAATTAATCCTTGTGTATTTATTTATTTGTTGATGATGTATATATTCGTATATATTTATATATAAAGCAGTTTAGCTAGGCAGGGCCGTGCGCGTTCACAGCCTGGCTATAGAAATATTTGTAAAAATCATCCTAAATGTTTCGTTACAGAGCTTAACATTAGTCCGAATTGTTTAAAAGTCTATCTTGCTTTAATAATCCAGTTGAAATCCCTAAAATACGGTATATATATATTTATTTAAGAATGTACATTTATAAAGCTACGGGGGAGGAGAGAGGAGGAAAAAACTGCATCGACGTTTGTCGTGAGTGAAAGATGAAGGTTGTATCTAAAATGCATATTTTTTTATAATCTAGTGAGCTACATAGGGAGAAACACTTGATTTAATCATGAACAGAGCGCGCGATCGAAGGTAACACGAAGCTTTTTGGGATACAGCCTTTGCTTTTCCGATTGAGACTGGTAGCTATCTAAGATAGCTTAAATTTCACTGCGCCATTATATACTTGCATTTAACCCCTCCTTTTGGACTCAGTGAACTGATACAAGTCTTATGTGCTGCTTTCAATAAGGCTGTGAATCACAATTTACACGCAAAGTTCTATATTAATCCCCCATCTTTTGCTTCTGTTCACTAACTTGGGTATTAGCATATCCTGCTAACTGCGTAGAAGGAAGTTAGCTTAGCATAGCGTAGTGTAGCAAAGCTAAGCTAGCACGTCGACGTGATCACTCTATCAGCACCCTCATTAATTATAGTTGTAATCACATTTATGTCAATACAAAATAAACCGAGTGATAAACAGTTACGTGAGTTGTAACGTGGTATTTCTTGCTAAGCTAACATTAAAGTAGTTTATAGCAAACCGGTCGCGCTGTTAGTTATGCTAGCTAGCGTTTTCTTTTCCCTTTTTTTTTACATTCATATCTAACATAATGATGATCAAATTGTTATATTTAAAAATGTATATATAAAAAGATTATAGATAGTTTATTTAGGGTTATGTTTTAGTACGTTGTAAGATAGTTTTGATTCATATTAATGGTATTATCAGATGAATAATGTTTTAATTTCCTGTCAGAAATTTTACATGACTTTTTATTAAATTAAATATATTTATTATAATCTGAAATGGTTATTAATACAAATGTGTTCAAGGGTTATTGCTGGTCATTTTTTAAAGATAAAATATGTTAAATGTAGTTTGCCTAAAGGAAATAAACTCCCATGATGATGATAATTTATTCATTTATGTATTTATTTATTTATTTATTTGGTACTGGAAATATTTTTTATAATAATTAATTTGCCCAAAATAGGAATTAACTTTATTCCATTAAATCAAATGTAACTCAAATTAAGGTTTCATTTCATTTCCACTAAAAGACATCACATCTGGCTTAATTTAGGTTCCATCCAAAATCATCGTTACTGAGATGTTAACGAAGTTATGATCTGAAACAAGTTCTCGGCTTGATTGATTAGTTCAGCATCATTTACCTGAAGAACTGTGAAAGTCAGTAAACCCAAGGCACTTCCTCGTCTCGCTCGTCTGCTTCTGTTCTGTTTTATCCCCTTATTAATTAATTTATTCCTCCCCAAAACCACATGTGTGTCATCTAACTCAAACTGGAATGATTAAAACACCAGCTTTCAGACTTCTGATGAATCATAAATCGCTTCTGAGTAATAATTAATATCTGTCTTGGTCATGTTTAGATCCATATCTATAAATCTCCCCTCGTGTCCTTGTCCGTGTCTTTATATACCCAGGATGTTTTCTTTCCCCTCATCTGATGCTCTTTCCTGCCACGTTGTCCGTGCTGCAATGGCGGCGCGTTACAATGCGGAGCATCTCTACCGTCGCCGGGCTTTGCTTCCTGTTGCCATGGCTACAGCGGAATGCACCGGAGTAGCCGTCGTTAGGTTTCGTCTCGGTGGGCAGAACCGAGGATGTACTTCTGTGTATGTGTAGGAGTTCAGTTTCTGAATTGCAGCGTGTGAAGATGATTCTGTGTTACTGGGAGATTAGATCAGATTAGACGAAAAGGTGTAAGGTGCTGCTTGGTGGTGTGGTGATCGATTTGCCTATAGTGTTAAAGACCTTAACGATTTGAGACGTCCTACTAGATCGCATTTGGTTTCAGGATTATAGTGGAGTGTCGCCTGTTTTGGTGCAGCCGAGGCTTTAATAATAAGCGTTTCTATTCCAGTATTTGTGATGTATTTACTGTAGGTGCATCTCTGCGTTTTGGTTATTTCTGCCTGGTTGTGTATGCTGAGCTGGCATCTCAGCTCCTTAAAACAAGAACATGAGGCAAACTCTGCAATTAAAGTCCCAGAATGTACTGGAGTGACACACAGCCTGAACAAGTTACAGCGAAGACCCGGTTCGGTCTAGTTAGTGATCTGGGAGAAGACGATCTCAGAGATGTAGTGACTAAAGGAATGAAGCAATGCTGCTGAGAGAATGCAATGCTGCTAAAGGAGAGAGCAAAGGTGATGGCGAAATGAACGAATATCAAAAGGACAGATCATCTCTCTTAGTCATTGTTGTGGCTTGAGGAGAATTAAAAAAAAAAAAAAAGTTTGTTGCTGCATGACTGAATGGAAAATTGAAATGACTGGCACACGGTCTGATGCATCCAGAAGGGAAAATACTGGAAACGTTTTGGTCAGTGTTGTGCTTTTTCAGCTGCTGTCTTGGAGCGAAAAAAAAAAAACAGGAATTGTGTGTAATTGAACTTTCCTGTGGCCGAAAGTGTGGCACAGAGTCGATCAACCTTTTGCTTTCCCTGTCGTGTGTGTGTGTGTGTGTGTGTGTGTGTGTGTG
>QMIH01000929.1:160273-172556 GCA_003987875.1 Clarias batrachus
CCAAACTGATGATGTGAACGTGACTCCACTACGTGCTTCCCAATGCACCACTAGGGGGCATGCTGTTGATGCTAGTAAATGCACACACATCATAATTAGTGCTACAAAAAACATCGTACAGCATCAGTTTACCAAAATATTAATGTGGCCCAAAAAAAAAAAAAAAAAAGAAAAACGTGGAAGTGACTCTTCCTTCCATGAGGACTGTGTTTGCATGAATGAACAATGGGACTGTTGAAGACGGTCAAGCCCTGTTTCTGTCTTTATTGGTTATTGTATATTTTTTTATTATTATTTTTCCTTTTTTTTTTTCTTTTTTTTTAAAACTTGGGAGATCAACTTTGTTTCGCCTTTTCTTTTGTGTGGTGATGTACTAATACCTGTAGTTTCCTTCTCTTCAGATTCCTCTCCAGTCTGTCGCTCCGTTCCCTTCCACGTTCTTCGCTAGCTCTCTCTCTCTCTCTCTCTCTCTCTCTCTCTCTCTCACATTCTTTCTCTCTTTCTTCTTCCGTCTTGGTCCCTTTCGCTGTCCGCTTGTCTAGGTTCCGAATGACCCCTAAGTGATCGCAGTTTAGTTGTAAACAGAAATGTCTCGTCTAAAATGGTGTTGTATATTGAAAAGATTTTTTAAAGGAAAAAAAAGCATTATTATTAATAAGAATAAAGTACTTGACTGTGAAGGAGTGTTAACACACGGGCCGTGTTTGCAGTTTGTGTGTGTGATTGAGTGTCTATTTGCGTGTGTGAGGGTGATGCCTATAGGAGTTTGGTAAAATAAGTATTAAATTAAATCAGTTTGAATTGTAATCCCCAACTCTTCCACTAGGGCTTGGAATTATTATTATTATTATTTTTTTTTTTTTTAATTTCTAGACACAAACAATATTTTTATGTTCCTGCTCCAACATTCAACACTTTTTGTTTGTTTGTTTTTTTGTTTAATAGTCATCAGAATGCAATTTTTTTTGTGTTTGTTTATTAGTATTACTGACATTATAACCTATTCTTAGAAATATTTCATTTGAACATTTCCAGAAAATGACTTTAGGCTTCGGCTACTGAAATCACAATAATCACTGTAACTGGACTGAGGGGGAAAAACGTCGCCTGTTTTTAAACACTTTTTCACGTTGGAACAATTATGAATGACGTTTGTTTATGTTCACGATTATGTACCATGAAGAATTTCGTTCATTTGGTTCTCTCTTCGTCATCGTCTGTGCCTTTGACGGGAGACGTGAACGCGGGTCGTGTTGAACACTGTAAGATCATGAGGTGTCTGTCTGAGTGAGAGTGAGGGAGAGAATCTGTGTTTCAAAGGAAGGATCAAAATCAAGACCGCAGACAGAACGATGCTGCCCGATATGACGGGAATGCAGTGTGAAAACTGACCCTCACACACACACAATTGAGTTTTTTAGGCTAATCTCTGTCTTGGAAATTTGTTTCTGTACAAAAACTTTGATCTTTTTTTTTTTTTTTTCCTCCGTTAAAGTCCGTATCTTTTCCGACTTTAAAGCTTCTGTAATGGCGGATAAATGCAGCACCGGACTGTGAAGTGACTGTAAGGTGAGTTGTACTGATTTGCAAGAAGCTGTGCAGGTTCATCTTGATCACTGCTTATGAGAATGATCGACAGAAAGGCGTGGCCAGAGGTTTTAAATATTTCTTATGTTGTATGTAAAACTACAAAAAAAAAAAAATTTAAAAGGTTAAATACTGAAGTGAACTTAAACTGAAGAACAGCGTGTTCAGTGTGTTGTAGAAAGTTTAACAGTCCTAAAATCTTTGCTTCGATTTGCTCAGGGGGGAAAAAAAAACAACTTGATGCTTTTCCTGCTCCTCAGACCAAACACACTCCGTCTGACTTGACACTGAAGACGTCCGGGACGCAGGACTCACGAGGCCTCGTGGACGGATTAATGAACAGGATGATGAAATTCGGCGTGACTCCGCCCTAAGGAATCGGTGTTTTTACACAAGGTGATGTGTAGTCTTCTAGAAGTTAGTAGAAACGTTGTGTTTATATTCTCTACGCGTCCAAAACGAAGACGTGTTCCGTGGCCAAGAGCTTCCGCTCCTGTGTTCCTTCACGTCACCACGTCTCTCAGGGAACTGTGGATGAGTTCTGGATGTTTAACCTCACACACGTGTATAATCGATTGAACACACACTCGTCTTTATCTCATCCAGAGCAGCTAGTGAGCTAAAAGTCGGATCAAATCCTGAACTGGATAAAATGAAGTGGTAGAGCATCAATATTCTGGACAAAAACTCTTAAAACCACGTCAGGCTGAACATCAGGATCTTGGCGTTGTAGTGAAAATGTCTTTCGTCACTGAGGCTGCCAGTTCAAATCCAGCACTCTTCCTTGAATCGCCGTTCGGAGGCTGTGGGGATGATGAATCCGTTCAATTAAAGGACGTTTTGGGTTTGTACTGTATGTGAGTGTGTGTGTGTGTGTGTGTGTGTGTGTGTGGTGTTGAGAGTCAGGCCTTCAGGCCTCGTTGAGCTGAAGAGTAGCGTGTGTGGGAATGAATGCAGTAAAGTTTTATTCAATTTGTAATATCGCTAGAACTGTGTGTATAGCATGTAAGCAAAAGAAACCATGAAATGACTCGAGTCATCGAGAGAACAACAACAGTACGAGATGTTCAAGTCAGTGACTTCTGATTGTACAGAATAAGAGTAACGACTCCCTGTATTTCTCTATATAATTTACACTTATGCACTTATCCCAGTGTCTCACTAGTGCTTGGACACCATCAAGGTGGAGCCATGAACAGACCGGCCTCCCAGGAACTCCTTTAATCCCCCAGATGACTTGGAGCGAGGTCGGGACTGTCCGCGGCACGTGGCTGCCCGGTTCCTGTAATGTGCAAGTGGTGTTGGTGAATGACTGTGTGTACAGATGCGTCTCTTCTGCAATTGGCGATGGCGATTTTCAAGCTTCGTGAACGGCTGCGGTCGGCTCCGAGCCACCTACGGTCTTTATTTAAGATGTTTGTACCATTCGGATGTTTTCCTGAGGCGGAGTCTCAGCACTGTACTGTGCTCGAAGGCTTCTGTAAATGTCGATCGCTTTCACAACTTCCATTCACAGAAAGTCCCGGTTTGACTTGAACACAATGCTGGAATATGTAGCAAGTAATATATACTACAGTCTTAAAACTGTGTTCAGCAGGTACAAAAACTGGCTCTACGCTTACCCACTGGACCGCCAGCCAGTGTCTTGACTTAACCGGCTTTATTCCAGGGCTGTTTTCATCACTACAGGAGGAACGGCTTACCTGAACCAATCCCTGAACTCTGATCATCATGGAACCATCTCGCCGAGCCACCGACTCCTGCAGGCGATCTATTACAGCACATATACAGTACGCTATGACTGTTGCTTATAAAGGAAAGACCTTGAACCCAGACTACGCCAAGACCTGACCCAGACTTACCTGCACGCCGCTCACGTTCTGTATGTAGACGTGTCTGTGTGTGATGTACGTGTCTGTGTGTGATGTGCACGTTAATAGGAAAAGGTTTGGGCTTAATAACAATTTGTAAAGGACGCAACTCGTATGCATCCCGTAGCCATGACTTTTTCACACATTTGGGTGAACTTTGACCTGTGACCCTTAGCGTTCTGAGCTTGACAGAACCTGAGAAGTCTAACTTGTGGGAAAATGAAGCGCTCCGGCAAACGATTCAGATGATTCAAAAATGATTCCTGTTGATCTGAGACGCAAAGTGACCTTTAAGTCTCTTTTTTTTAATGCGTTATCTCTGCTCATTTTATATTTAGAAAGATGATGGAAGGAAAACATAGCAGAGTTAATAATCCGTGCTGATAAAAAAATCCTCATCATGAACAGATAAATGCGATGAGTGCATCCGATATGATGGAGGGAGTCTTAGGAATGTCTGAATTCGGGGTGCAGCGGGACGCCGTGATAAGGAAATCTGAAATAGATTTATTGCGAATGTTATCTCCAGGTGCTTGGAAAAAAAAAAAGAAAAAAATCAAACAGTATAGCTTATTTGAGAATGAGAGAAAATGCTATTTTTGTCCTATTTTGAGGAAAGGAATTTGCTGGAGAGCTGCAGAGGTTTAGGTGTCAGACGGAGGAAGCGGATACACACTATGACATCAGGAGCATCTCTGGAAGGAGTGTAAAAATGATAGGACAGTTACTAGATCAAGAAAATAAATATTTTTTTTAATAGGATCCTGTATCAAAATAGTCCATCTTTCAGTTTTAGCCCCAGTAACGGTGGGACAAAAAACAAAACAAAAACAACAACACATAAACAATGAACTGTACATTGACGTTTATACTGTACATCGATACAGGGTGGTACCCGTGTCAGCTTTATTAACTCGTACATGCTCGGATATGTGAAACACGCGCAAGGATACTCTGCACTAGGGTGGACTATATGATATGATATGATATGATATCGTTATTGCAATATTAATTACATCAAAGTACGTCTATTATTCTGATTGAATTCTGTTAACTTTCACTGCTAACTGCTTTAATCACCACCTCGTTAATTATTTCTCTATAACATCATGATACATAGTGGTTTATTCCTTACATATGCGTAGGAAATGTCAGCATTGCTAATAGAATCTTATAAGAAGTTTATTATAGAAACTGGATCGAGCCTAATGGTTTTGTGTGGAGAAATATTCGGTGCACTCTGATTGCTAGTGCAACATATCGCCGTCCACCCGCACGTCCTTGCGCTTATTTCACAAGCTGAATTATCAAAAGAAATCCATGAAATGCTAGTGGCCATTAGTGTAGATTGAGTTCGTCTTAGGTACCACACTGCAGTTCCGGCTCCGACCTTAACCAGCCAACTCTGGCCGATGGAAACCGCCAACATTTCCGTACTGTCAGGGTCACATGACTTTAAAAATGGGCAACGTTTCCCAACATAATCTCTCTAATATAGGACAAAGCGTTTCTTTTTTTCTTGCTTGGTTCAGGTTGTATGAGCTGAGAACAACAACAAAAGTGGATAGTTTATGGGGGGGGGGGATGATTCTGAGGATTGGAGAACGAGCCCAAGGCGAGACCAAGCTTTAATCTTCTCCTCACGTCCATAAGCTGCTGTATATCTGGGCTTATAAATCCTTTCTGCACTTTTGTTGACCTGGTTGTCTCATTGCTTCTCATTCGGATTTTTAATTACAGATTTAGATTCGAACCCCCCTCACTTTTTTTTTTTTTTTTGTCACTACCTTCATAGAAACTAACATTTGTCTCTAATTCTTGAGTAATGAGTGAAGTTGCTCTTGTTGTTGTTTTCTAACTTGTTTCGGAGAGGAGCATCTGGCAAACGACTGAATGTAAATGTCAAATCCCAAATGTTGTGGCAGCGGGGGTAGGTTGCCACCTCTGATGATTTTATTTTGTTCAGTAGAACTCTTCTTGTTTTTTTTTTTTTTAATGAATTGCAGTCGGCTGTGGGAGCGCACATGGACTGGCGTTATTTAATGTCGAAGGAACAATTACTAACAGAGATGTTTTGGAACCTTTGGGCTCACGATAATAATACCTCTCTAGTCGTAGACCGCAATGGCGCGCCCTGCCAAAGCCTGGACCACGTTCTTTTATTCATCACCAAAAGATATTAGAAAAAAAAAAAACATATACTTTTTTAACAGGGCCCCCTGGTGGCTCAGGGCCCCTAAGCAGCTGATTATATGTGGTTAAAGTTCTGATTACTAACAACAGGCAAGCTGGAGAGTCTCGTCATTTCAGGTCCACACTGAGACTCAAGTCGAGTCATGGTTAAGTCTCATTAGCTCCACGTCCATCACTTTAGCAACACATCGTGAGACTAAAACTTACTTCCGAATGTCATTTCAACGTCATTGACTTATAGACCAACAAAGTCAATCAATGATTAACGGAACACAGCCAAACTTCGTAAGTGAATTTGCTACATGATTTTCCACCGCACTTGGCGTACTAAGCGTACTCATCTTTTGTACCATAATGTAGCCTACAATAGTTAGCGCACCCCAAAAGGATCTCCAAGGGTTCTCTAGATTCTAATTGGAAGCTTTTCATGAAGGGAAACCTTGTGTCGTTGGGTTCGTCTTGGCACGTTTAAAAGTTCCCTTAGAGGAATCCTCAGAGTGAGGTTCTCAACGCAAGTTCTAGACAATCTTAGGGGTTTCTGACGGATATCCACAGGGTTGTTGTTGCAATTCTGGAAACCCCTTCTAAATAACTCGGTTTATATTCGAGTTTTCGTCATTGCAAGAGCCAAATGCTTTTTGTTAGCGAATAAAATACTTCACATCTGCAATAAATAGGCTAAAAATGATCATACACATTTCAACACCATCGAATAGTGATCGGATTATGCTCCGAGCAGAATCCTGGAGAACCTTTAGACATAAGCGTGTATACTCCAGGATGTCTATAAGAGCTCATTCCTACATGCCGCTCGGATTCTTTGTTCTATAATTCGCTATATGAGCTACATCTGGCTGCTCGTTTTATTTCTCATGCCTATGCATTTGTCCTATTGATTACCATTTCAAGCAGGATTATTTTAACCTCGAGGGTTATGTAATTAGAATAATGTACACTACAGTCCCTCCACAGAGTTTCTATGTCCATGAACCTCACTGTCCGTGTGGACTCACTAACAGCAGCGGATGCCGGAGACGCTGTTCTTTTCGGCTTGCGGTGCGGTATGTGCCCTTGTCACGAGTCAGGAGTCTCCGAGTTCATTTCCTGGATGCACGCCCAGCCATCTTTGATTACGCAGCATTTGCATTTGACCTCCATCTGGAAGCGAAGTGACCTACACCTGGCCGCTTCGGTACGTCTGACTCCTGTCCAAGCGTTCTCCAAGTCAGCATCCTGTGTAGAAGTGAGTGACGTTGTTTTTTTTTTTTTCTTTAACGTGCGTTACGACATGCGCGTGTCAGGACTGGCGCTGGTCTCCTGCGTCCTCCTGTTCCTCTTGCTGACGGTGGTGAAGCTGCTGTGCTGCAGGTTCGGCTGCTCGCCGAGCGGAAAGCGCTTCATGAAGTGCACTTCTTGCTGGTTCGGGAGGGTCTGCGGCCCCCGGCGCGGTCGGCCCTTTTTGGTGAAGCCGATGTACCAGCCGGTGTGACGTGCCGACATCCAGGCGGTGTAGTTGTTCTCCAGAACCATCTCGATGAAAACACACTCGGCGTTTGCACTGTTGGCTTTCTGTAAAGAAAACAAGTTATGGAACACATTTCTATTTTATCTGGGGAGTAGAATTTGATCCCAATGCCTTCGTGCAGCTGGTCTGAACCAGTAAGTCATGTTGTTGTTGTAGGAAAATAATCAGTGATGGCAGGGGGTGCTGCTGCACAAGCTTTTATTACATTTTACGTTTTATTTACATTTAAAGTTGCTGATCACCCAAGAAACAAGTTGCTGTTCTCACTTACACTACAGCAGCTATAAACTGTCATATAAACCTCATCATGAAGATTTCAGAAAACTTCACGACTCTGGAGGCTCCTTGCATAAATGTTAAATAAACATCTTTTCTTACAGAAAACTTGTATGATTTTTTTATGTTTATGAGGGAGGGTCACGATTCCCTGAGCTGCGAATGAGCTGTAACTATAGAAACGACAACATACTCAAAAGAGTGCATTACTGTACATAAACAACCTGCGCCACGTTCTGACCCGTTAGAATCCGGACCTCACGATTGTGGTGTGTCGTATCATGTGAATGAACTCACCCTGCCCACCAGTTTCCCCCTGCGGTTCATGCACAGGTAGAAGTTGGTCTCTTTGCCCCGTATTCGCACCTGACTCCCGAAGGTGTCGGCCTCCACCACGAGCTGGGCTTGTGAAGAGACAAACATACAGACAGACAGGAATATAGGCAGGCCAAGGATGTGCTCGAATTGCCATTTTTTTTTTGTTTTTTTTGTTTTGTAAGCTCAGCCAGAGAAAATATTGCCAGAGAATTTTTCTTGTTCTAGGCCAAAACACGGGCAACTCCCTATCTACAACTATTCATCGCAGCAGGCATTAATCTTCCCGGCTAATCAACATTTAAAAAAGGGTGTCCTGCCATCCTGACAAGTTCAATCCTCACTGGCCAATACTGCCTCCGTTCTCTCTCTCTCTGCTTTCGTTCGATTCGGCTGACTGATAAGACTTTAATCCTCTCCGAGCTTTTCTGCTGAGTTTAAACTGCGCTCTAGATGCATTTGATTGCACGCATTGTCCTTGGATGACATCAAGGTCAGTTAAGATCAACCCCCCCCCCTACCCTACCCTTGTTTGTCTGACAGTCTTTGCCCTTGTGTTCAGAGCAGGTAAGACAAAACAGGGCAAAAGGAAATCCATAAACGGGTCGATGAAGGGCGCCGACATCCTCGACTGCTCCTCCTCATCAACCCCATGTCTTTTTCCAAAACTTCACTCCAGCTTTCCCGGCCTTATGTCCAGCACCTGACCACGTTTATACAATTCCATCGACTCGTGCACGTATCATAACGCAAATACTCTTACCATATTTATCCCCATCTTCTCCATTGGCGACGATTTTCCTTCCCAGCACCTGCACGTGTTTTCCGCTGGTCCTGCTGTACAGCTGGTACACACGGTGATGCTTTCTGCTCAGACGGTCTCTCGCGCCTGTCTGAGTCTCGATGTGCTCTCCGAAACCGACATTCTCCACCGCCAGCACCTAGAAAATCCCGATTCATATCTCAACACATGACATATCAGAACACTTTGTGTGTGTGTGTGTGTGTGTGTGTTTCCAATTTTACCTGCAGAAAGCTACACAGCAACAATGCAATCTGAACACATCTGAAGAAAAAGATGGAAACACAAACAGATCAGATATTAAACTTTAAACCGAGGTTAGCTGACCAATTGTCTTGCCTGACTTTGACTGTAAACTTTGTCTCATGATGAAGATGATGAACAGGAAAAATCTAATGTTTTATTCCTTATATTGTTTTGCAATACAAACCTCTCCATGTATTTTTATCCAGTTACAAAGTTACCCTTATCCAGAGAGACTTATATATATTTTTTTCATCTCATTATACAGCTGAGGGTTAAGGGCCTTGCTCAGGGGCCCAACAGGGGCAGGTTGGTGGTGCTGGGGTTCGATCCTGGGATCTCCTAAACCACAGTCCAATGCTTTAACAATCAAGCCACCCCTGGTCCTGGTGAAAGCTCTATGCTACGCATCAAATCACAGGGATTGTTCACGAGGATTAATTCTGGCAAGAATTTATATACATACATACATTTTCCTGTTCTTAGTACTAGAAATGTAATTTCTAATTGCAGCGAGACATCTGGAATATTAAGATATTAAGTCAGTCCCACATGCCATTACCTTATTATTCCAGTTTAAAAAAAAAAGACTACATTCACTCAAAAAAAAAAAGCAAGCTTAAAAATACTTCTAAAAACATTACTTTTTTTTTTTTTTCAGTCAATATTTTTGGCAGATTAGTTTCATGTTTATGAGAGAAACCCTTTTCACACATTATCAGTTTCTTAGAATTTTTGTTTTTCCAGAAATGCATGTGTTTGCTCTATGATCTCAGCTGTTATATGAGTACATTAAAGACACACACACACACACACACACACACACACACACACACACACACACACACACACACACACACACGCACTAATTGGGTGTATTAGGATATTAGGAACTGCTGGCTCTTAATGCTCGATGTGAATGTGAAACACATGTAGTTCTACCCAAAGCCTCCAACCTTGAGCGCGCAAAACCAGGGAGATTTTCCAAACCCTAAGCTGGCACACTCGCTTCTTTCTCGTCCAACCAAAGTTGTTTTTAGACATGTTCACGAAACTCTAATGAATTTTCATTCATAAAAAAAAAAAAAAAAGAATGACCAAATAGCACGCGTTCTGCCCCTGTGCCAGCTCGTGCCACCCACCTGCCACGTTCCCACGCTCCAGATCAGATCAGATCAGATCCCGCGCCACCTGGTTAAGAGCATGAACACACAGTTCCACACGCCGAGTGAGAAGCTGAACCTACCCGAGGAGGAGAGGAGGGAGGACGGAGCGCATCGCCGCGGTCGCTCCAAAAGCTGATCGTTTCCAGAAACGGAGCCTCGAGGCGCATCGATCCGGTGCAGAGCGCCGCCGTCTTCATGACACGGAGACCCGAGAACACGCCGCGGGCTCGGATCGGCGCGGGAGATGCGACCTGACAACCTGCGCTGGATGGAAGTGGAAGAGGGGATTAGGGGCGGGGCTCGCGCTCGCGCTCTCGCGCGCGGCCGGGTGGAGCGTGAGGGGCGGGGCGCGCGCCCTGACAGGGGCGATACGGTATACCGGGAGCACCGTCATCATCATCATCATCATCATCAGAGCAGAGTGCGGCTCGAACAATGTACAGAAGACCAAGTGCAACAGAGGAGGAGACTAAACATCATGTTCTCTGGGGATGACTCTGTTTAAACACTTACAGACAGAAAGGAAGGAAGAAAGAAAGAAAGAAGATTAAAAAAAAGGTGATAGGAAAGTAAAAATATAGGAAGACACGTGTGTTTTACACAAAAAAATACACAAAAAAAAGACCAAAAAATGGAAACAGAAGGATGAAAGGAAGCAAGCAAACAAGAAAGAAAATAAATAAAAGTGGAAAAAGAAAGGAAGATTAAAAAAAAAAAACAATAAGAAAAATGATAGACAGCATGTGTTCTAAAAATGAAAAGGCAAACTTTAAGACACCGTGTTTATCACAAACATTAATGAACGAAATAAAGAGAGAAATATTGAGACTTTTTATGTCTTAAAAAATTAAATAAGAAAAAAAAGAAAGAAGAAGGAAAGATAAAAAGACAGACCATGTCCATTAAAAGAAGTAATGTCCTAAAACGAGGGAAGAAAAAAGTTAGAAACCCCGTGCCCTAAAAAAAAGGAAAGAAAGAAAGATGGAAGGAAGGAAGGACACTGTGTGTTACACAAGACAAGAAAAACTAATAAGAAAGAAAGATTAAGAGAATACATGTTATAAATGATGAAGAAAGAAAAAAGAACAACAGGAAGAAAAAAAAACAAGAAACTGCTTGCTTACAAGAAAGAAAGAAAGAAAGAAAGAAAGAACAAGTAAGTAAAAATACATCGAGACGCCCTGTGTTTTACCCCAAAAAAGTCAAAAAGAAAGAAAGACAGTGTATCATAAAAAGGAGGAATGAAAGAAAGAAAGAATGAAAGAAAGAATAAGGTTGAAAGAAATGACGACACTCCTAAAAAAAAGAATAAAAGAAAGAGCACATTTCAGTCGTAATGTGTCATGTCTGAATTCTTATTTGTTTTATTTTTCTTCCTTTGATCTGTAACTGAGCTGCTGTGCCAAAGCTGTACAGTTATGCATGTTTGAATGAAGTGTGTGTGTGTGTGTGTGTGTGTGTGTGTGTGTGTGTGTGTGTGTGTGTGTGTGCGTGTGAAAGAAAAATTAGTTGATTCATACCTTACAAAGAGAAAAAAGAGAAAAATAAAGAAAAGTGTACGAAACTCTGAGAAACCCTATTAGGAAGGTGTTTTTGTGCATGAGATTAAGGTTAACAGAGACAGAGATTAAGTCTGATTATCTGTATGAGTTACTTTCCGTCTCGTTTTAAACACATCTTGAAAGCAGTTTTTTGCAGTAAGGGAGTGAGAAAGGTGAAACTCTATTAAAATAATGGCAAAATAGGAAAGAGAGTGTGAGGGAGGTATGTAAGCAAAGAGCAATTCCAAAATGAACATTTGTCTGGGACTTTGGCAATTCTGTCTTTCGGCCTTCTCTGAATTCTGCAGAACCGCAGACAGGCAGTGTAACCTTCCCTTGTACCCCACATCCAGAGTAGTGTGTGTGTGTGTGTGTGTGTGCGCGTGTGTGTGTCAAAGAGAAGGGGAGAGAGAGAGAGAGAGAGAGAAAAGTGCACATTAATGGAGCTCTAGTTCGCTTGCCAGCACTGAAAGGCCTAAATGCTCCATGCCATATTTCCGCGCTGGTCGTGTTGTCTTGTCGATCGTCCCCTGGACCTCACTGCCGCATAAGCGTTCTATAGGATTCAGCATAAAACTTGCTCTCTAATCTCGGTGGTATTTCAGGGAAGCAGACTCGAGATAACTGCACAGTTACCAAGTCATAACATTCCTGCTCGGCACAAACGTAATGCTCTAAAGACAAGGTGTTTTGAAAAGATATATCAAGGGGAGGAGAAAGCTATGTGAGCTGTGGGACAACGTGAGACACTGAGAGAGCTGTAG
>QMIH01000929.1:177895-180395 GCA_003987875.1 Clarias batrachus
GTGTGTGTGTGTGTGTGTGTGTATGAATGAGTATGAGTGTGTGTGTGAGTGTGTATGTGTGTGTGTGTGTGCGTGCGTGTGTGTGTGTGCGTGCGTATGTGCGTGCGTGCGTGTGTGTGTGTGTGAGTTGAGTATTTGTTGCGGTGCTTCCGGTCTCGCTGTCCTTCCCCCTGTAGCTGCACTTTAGAGTGTGTGAGTGTGTGAGTGTTGTGGATGCGCGTCTCTCTCTCTCTCTCTCTCTCTCTCTGCTCTTGGCCACTTCCTCGGCGCGCGGAACACGGGGTGCTGTCATCGCCCCTACATCCCCCCACCCCGCTTCTCTTCCACCCCTTTGCCCTTTAACTCTCCAGACTCACACACGTCTCAGTCCTCCTCTCCTCTCCTCTCCGCTGGCACGCGCGCTACCGCAGCCAGGCAACTCGCAAGTACATACATGGGCATCCTCGGTGCCTTTTTTTTTTTTGCGTTCTTGCGGCGGCGTGAATGGTGTATGTGTGTGTGTGTGTGTGTGTGTGCGCGCGCGGGCATTAGTGCGCAAAACCGCAAGCGTTCGGTAGCTGCACGGTGATGACGCTCTGCTCCGAGCTCGTGAGAGTCAGTGACGCCGCTGCTGGAGAATCCGGTCCTCCATGCAAAGCCGTGCTGCTGGGGATTGAGGTTATGCTTCCAAGAGTTTTCATCCTTATGAAATTCACATGAAGAACCTGGCTTGGAAGTGTGTGTGTGTGTGTGTGTGTGTGTGCGCAGCCCATGCACATTAACAGACTTGCACCAGAATGTGATCCTGGCACAGTACTTTTCTGTCATGTGAAAAGCAAATGGTTCCACTTTTGCATGACTAATAGTCAGTAATGTTCCTTTGTGGGAAAAAAAAAAGAACGAGTTAAGCATTGAAGCTGGATTGGCGGCTGCAGCAGTTCCTCAGAGTTCTTGATGAGCCAGCGAGCTGTCATTCAGGTCTCATTTGTCCTGAGGACTAATGGCGCATAGACACATTGTTCAGACGTCCAGACTCAAATCAAACCTGTATTATTATTATTATTATTATAAATGAAAGAGGAAAGAACAGCTGGAAGCAGGAGTGACGCCAAAATGATCATTAGCGTAGGATTGAATTGTGAAGTGTAATTAGTGACTAAACTGATTTAAGATTGAGCTTGAATGGAAAAAGAGACACTGTTCCATTCTAGCATACTGTAATGAACATCTGGATTTCTGTAAAACATTAAGAAACAAAAAAAAAAAATCTAAGAAAAAAAAAAACAACAGTGAAAGAAAAACAAGTGATGAAACAGGAAAAAAAAACATCTGGAAATGGAAAATAAATACATTGTTTTTGGCATAAGCAAACATGAATGTGCTGATGTGGTTTTATCTCTAGGTAATCCTGGAACACAACACAACCACCTGCACTTGTCAAAACAACATGTGTGCACCACATTAGAGACATGCATGCTCTCTCTCTCTCTCTCTCTCTCTCTCTCTCTCTCTGTCTTTAAATTTTGTAAAAAAACTTAAAAAAAAAAACCTTAAACATAAACTTAAACCTTGTTAAAGTGAACAGTCGATGACTTCACTGTATGATATCATTCATTCATATTTAAATACATTTAAAGCACATGTAGCTAAAGTTTCCTTTTCAATAACGTAAAAGAAACAAAATGCAGCTGTTCTGCTCACTATAGCTCCACTTTACCTTCCTTCCTCCCTTCTTTCTTTCTTTCCTTCATTCCTTGCTTCCTTTACAAGTTATGAAAAACAAAAAAAATAATAGACATCATGGACGTAACCCCGGCACCTGAACTCAGTCACCCCTCTGAAATATGTGGAACATTGCACAAGTCACACGATGAACAGGAACTTCAGGATGATTGTGGGAAGGAAACAAAATATTTTCTATGTGAAAGTCATTAGAATATTAGAGAATGGATGTAAAGTATTAATAAAAGTATTCCGTTTTTTTTTAAATAACTAAAGCTTTTGACTGCACTTAATGTCAACATACCCTCAGTATGATTGTTCGGTCCAATACTCCTTAGTCTCCTTAGTCATTCATTTTAGATATTACAAAGATGAGATCCGAGGGCTAAATGCCTCACAAGCATGAAAAAAACTTTTACGCTTTGATTTACACTAATGCACCCTGTCACCTGATGCACCAGTGTTAATCACTCTCTAGTCATTTTTCCTCAGAAGATGTAGTTATTCTGTATATGAGCCTCAACAGTAGACCAAGTCCTGAAGTATTCAAACCCTACAAAAGGAGTTAAAATTTGATAAATGACTTGAGAAAGTGAAAAACACAAAACACAAATTTGTCGTGTCACTCAAACTGACTACTAATTTCATTTAATCTCACTCACTCACCGCTTAAGCCAATGTAGAGGATCATGGGAGGCCTGGAGCCTATCCCAGGAGACTTAGGTCACAAGGTGGATTACACTCTGGATGGGGTGCCAATCTATCACGAGGCACACGCATACACACACTCACATACTCA
>QMIH01000929.1:185395-188397 GCA_003987875.1 Clarias batrachus
ATATATTATTACTTGTGACTTATATTATATCTATCTTATATCTCTATCTTATATCTATCATCTTCTGCAAAAGTTGATAACAGATTTTGGTGATTATTTAATTGAAAAGATGTTAACACAGTTTCTCTTGGAAATTGAAAAAATGCACAATATTTTCCAACAAACATTGATTCATAGTTACTTCTTATGCCATCAATTGAACAAAAATAAAAAATAAAAACATTATTGTTAACATTAATGTGCAAAAGTATGGGCACCTTAAGAGTTCCAGAGTCTCAGATTCTTTTTACAAGGTTTCAGTCCTTAATCAGCTCGTTAGATCTGATGCATGGCCACAGCTGTCATTAATAAATGCCAGTTTCAAAGCTTTACAAATACTCTGACTCTTCAAACCTTGTGCACACACTTGCAGACACTCAACAACCATATGTTCCTCTAAGCAGCTGTGTAAGACTCTGAAAATGAAAATTATTGATGCTCACAATGCAGGAGAAGCAACAAGAAGAGAGCAAAGCGTCGTCAGCTTGCAGTTTCCACAGTGAGAAATGTCATTAAGAGATGGCAGTTCAGGGGAACTGTGGAGGTCAAGATGAGATCTGGAAGACCAAGAAAACWCAKRGAGAGAACTGCTCGTGTGCTGGTCAGAAAGACAAAATCAAAACCCCAATTTGACGGCAACAAACTTGCAGGAAGATTCAGCAGACTCAGGAGTGGTGATGCACCGTTCCACAAGACCTTCATGGAAAAACCTTACCTGCGTCCCCATCATAAAATCCAACGTCAGAAGTCTGCAATAGAACATCTACAGGAGCCTGATGCGTTTCCATCTGATGAAGTTACAATAGAACTCTTTGGCCACAATCAGCAAAGGCATGTTTGGAGGAAAAAAAGGAGCAGCATTCCATCAACATTCTGTTATGGGTCAAAAACCTTTGCCTGATGGTGTTTGAGTGATGAAAACTCAAATTATCCCAAAGTAGCACATATTTGGCAGAATCATTTTGATAGTGGATGAGGGATGAGAGGCCTATAGAGGGTCTTTAGGAAGGTGCAGAGATGCTGTGTATTGTATGGGCCTACAAGGGGAATAACAGTTAGAACACCACACTCTGAAATAGCAGCACATATAGTGATATTTCCTCCCAGCATGCATACTCATTCCTGGCTCATGAACACATCCTGGTTGTTCATCCATTTTCAAAAATTGTAAATCTGTGTTTTGGTCCTTTTTTTTCATATAGGCATGCCAATTACATGTATAGGTTCACGAGATTCACCTGTTTTGGTTCCTCACACCCCTTTATTAGTGACATTCAAATTTCATCTGCACAATGTGTCAATTCAAGAGACATGTACATAAAATAGTTTTAATTTGATTTTTTGTTGATTTTGACAACTGGATTAACTATATTGCATTCAGTGACTTGTGAAATGAACTGATGCTGAAATGATTTAGGGGTTAGGATTATTTAGATGAACCTAGTATAATATCTTTTGATCAACATGACAAAAACTTGTGAAAATGTAGGAAACAGCAGAGAATTGTACACAATCAATTATATGAATGTACAAAAGCATTTGCAATTTGATCAAAGCAATGAGAAATGTTCATGTGTTGTGCACGAGTGACTAAATTACGTGGCGGTCGAACAAGTAGTTTTGAGAATTCACTTTCTGATCTGAGAAATGCTCCAAAGCAACCGAGAAAAACTGTAACGTCAATATTGCACGTAATGCTGTGATCTTGCGTTGGTAAATTTGTGCTGTTGAATTTTATAGGGGAAATTCAGAAGAAATTCAGCCTTTTGCATTGTCAATTACCGTAAACCAAAGCATATTTTATATCAGGAAATCCTGAAACCATGCAATGTCATTCTGACAACATGACTAAACATTTTGACTTCACTGTATATAAACAATGACAAAAGGACGTGTCATTCTGATGGTGAAGAACTTTTTCATTGACATAGAATCTTACTTTTGAGGGAATACCTAAGGATTTTGAGTAAAGTACATGCTTTTGCAAGAAATCCAATGTGTTGTGCTGTTTGTACTAATTGTTTTGAGAATGCACTAACTGTTATGCAAATATTAAGACTGATTCGAGAAATGCTCCAAAGCACCTGAGAAAAACTGTATTATTATTATTATTATTATTATTATTCTTTTTTATTGAGAGAACGATATCAGTGTGTCTGGCAGACATCTCATCCTGGATAACAGTTCATCAGCAGTAAAACCGAACTGCTGTTTATACCAAGTGATTCATCGCTCAGTCAAGAAACCACGAGGGATGAACGATCAGATCACTCCTTCAGTCACTGCCCGCAACCTTGGGGTAACTCAAGACAATCAGCAGTCATTTTCCCCACACGTTGCTAACCTTACTTGCTCTTGTTAATTTCTTCCTTACAAAATCAGAGGAATTTACCCAATTCTCTCCACACAGGCTACTCAGGTACTTGTTTAGTCCCTAGTTATTTTAAAACTGGATTACTGAACCTCATTGTTTCGTAGTCATTTGGGGTTAATTCCTCACACTTCAAAAAAACAAACAAGCAAACAAACAAACGAAAAAACAAAAAAAATTATATTTGACTGATGGTAATCTTGTAACCCAGTGTAAGGATCTATCCAATGATGAAAACTTCAAAGCAAATCGCTCTGGATAAGAGTGTCTGCCATTTATCTAAATGTAAATACCAAATATGGCAAAAAGTAAAATATATATGTTTGGACAGAGCAAAAGTTTGGACACCCCTTCTCATTCAGCGAGTTTTCTTTCTTGTGTTCTTTCTTGTGTTCTTTAGCCCAAACGCGTCTCTTCTGCATGTTGTCTGTCCTTAGCAGTGGTTTCCTAGCAGATCTTCTAGCATGAAGGTCTGATTCACACAGTCTCCTCTTAACAGTTGTTCTAGAGATGTGTCTGCTGCTAGAACTCTGTGTGGCATTGACCTGCTCTCTGATCTGAGCTGCTGTTAACCGCCGATTTCTGAGGCTGG
>QMIH01000929.1:195880-207837 GCA_003987875.1 Clarias batrachus
AGAAAATAAATAGCGTTCATAATAATGTTGACAGATTTTGGTGTCTACACTTTATCATAAAACTATAGGTGTCTGTTTACTTATTGCATGTCTGTCTGTGTACAAGTTCCCAAGTCAAAATGGAAAAGGTTACAGTGAAATGTGAGAAAGGAAAAAAAAAAAAAAACCTGTGCCTTTTTAAAGTTCTGTGCTTTGTGAGTGAGCACAGAAGTGGTGGTGCCTCGTGTTGGATGTGTGACTGAAAGTGTGTAAAGCGTGCCATCTGGACAGACTGGGGATTATTAGATCAAGAGTTTCCTTAACATATTTGTATTAACAGATTTATTTAAAAAAAAAAGTGGTTATTTTTTATTTTTACAATAACTATTAGTGTTTGTTTTCAAAATTCAGTATTTATTTTCATTTTTATGGCCTACATGCAAATCTTGAGTTCATTGTGTCATCACCAATGTTTGCCATGTATCTGGATGTAAATGTCATAATATTCATTTCTAAAGCATCAGTATTAAAAATTCTATCTTTACTTGCTCTTGTAAATACAATGACATAAATAAAGCATTTATAAATTTCATCATTTGGGTCATTGTTGTTGATTTTTTTTGTTGTCTTATTTACAAATAAATCCTAAATTATCCACGTAATTTGACCTTTATGATTTAAACTGTGCATGCCTCTGTTTTATCTATCACATGATAACAACTACAGTTTGTATTCAAGTGGGTTAAAGTCAGGTCCTACTACTTTTACCATGGCAACAGTTACCATGACAACCCCTCCATCTCTCCTGATTTAGAGCAACATACCTCGTACTTCATCTCCGTAATCATGCAGTGTGAACACATCACACATGTACACACAAAAACAGACAGACAGAGAGAGAGAGAGAGAGAGAGAGAGAGAGAGCTGTGTTAATCCTGCACTGACTCCCTTTTTTACTTTTTTTAATACTCAGCTTCTTCTAACTTTAGCAGGCTAAACCCCTCCCAACTGCATCTCACACATTTGCAGCAATGAGAGTGGAGAGAGAGAGAGAGAGAGAGAGAGAGAGAGAGTTACACCACTAGATGGAACTGTTGGACCTGTTTGAACAAACTGATGCTGCCATAAATCAATCAACAAACAGACAGACAAACAAACAAAATAATAATGCTGGGAAATAAAAACAATTTTATTTCCCTGCTTTTGTTCAAATATGTTAAACCAGATTTACTCACTCATCATCTTCTATACCGCTTAATCCTGTATTCAGGGTGACGGGGGGCCTGGAGCCTATCCCAGGAGACTTAGGGCACATGGCAGGGTACACCCTGGACAGGGTGCCAATCCATCGCAGGGCACAGACACACATACACACATACACTCACTCATTCACACACTACGGGCAATTTGGGAACACCAATTAGCCTAACCTACATGGGTTTGGACTGTGGGAGGAAACCGGAGAACCCGGATGAAATCCACCAAGCACTGGGAGAACATGCAAACTCCATGCACACAGGGACGGGAACCATCTGTTAAATCCAACTTAAAGCCGACTTAAACCAGATTTATTGTTTGTTAAAACAAAAATAAACGAATACTAAATCTTTAGAAGCATTTTTATTAAACTAAGTATGCTCTGGGTAATACTCTGCTGGGAAAGCTTGGCTCATGGCAAACTGTAAAACTTTAAGAAGGTCATGTTTAAGATGAGGGAGAGTTGAGACCTACTTTCAACCTGTCAATCAATAAAGAACAAGAAGAAGAAAAGGACCACTTTTACAAATTTATATTGAAAAAGAAAAACAATGTTTGTAAAAGAAGATGAAAAGAAGAAAAAAAGAAGATAATAATATATTTGAATCATTAATTTTTTCTGAAATTGCTTTTGTTCCAGGAATCTGTGTAGCTAGTTAGACAGACAGACTAAGTGTGGTGATTTTATTATTTTTTTTAAGTTACATAAAATGTGTGTGCCCCCAATTTTTTCCTCGTTATTCTGTCTCGCTTCAAATAATAATCATTTAAAATGAAAATTATTCATACACTCAAAAAATACACTCAAAAAATTAACGAATAATCGTATTTGTTGATTTCAAATGTTTTTTTTCTGATTAAGGTTAATGAAACAGAAGAGCAAGACGAATCAACCTACACCTGTTCAAGTTTGTGAGAAAACAGTGTGGACCAAAAGTTAGTGATCAAATACTAAACAACATTTACAGGGAAAAATGCAAACAGGCTCTTTGGAATTCTGTATTAGTCTAGTGATTTCATTTTTGCCTTTTTTGTGTGTAACAATAGGATACAGATGGCCGTGCTGCAGAGAGGATCTTGAACAGTGTTGAGGGAGGTGATGCCACGACCCCTCCAGTGGTTGAAGAGCTTCAGGACTTGGGAGACATCGCTACTGCATGTGCACTCTTAATGGGTCTCATATATGCAATGAACCTCAGGAACTGAACATGTTCTTTGAGGTACTGCAGAAGATCTTCCTCCAGCTGGATGCTACAAGACTTTCATCAAAGGTACAGATGCTTAAAAACAAACTTTGAGTAAACCAACTTCGAGCACTTGAGTTTGTTGAGTTCCACATGAAGGCCTTTTTTGCACTTATTGAAAATGCTTGGATGTTTTGTTTTGGATGCAGTATATTTAGACTTTGCAGAAACTTTGTATTTGATGGCAAAAAATAGGGTAAATTGGGTAATTTTGTTAATATGGTAAATTAACTAATGTTTAGTTGGTATTATTGACCTTAAGGACAACATTGTGCATTTTTCTTTTAAATTTATATACTTATAAAGATTCGTACAGTGAGAACCTTTTTATTTTATTTTTGTGGGTCACATGATTATTTTTCTTATGTAAAACATGTCCAGAATACTGTTGAAAGAAAACTTTAAGATAAGCAACTTTAATGTTTTTTTTGTTGTTAAACACAATTTTGCTCCCCCTTTAAATGTGTCAAATTTGACAGAAAAGTTGGAAAAGACAAACAAACAAACAAACGAATTAGAATATGTTGCATATTGTGTACAGTATGTCTTTTGTATTGTTGGATCATAATATTCTCGATTTCTGTTCTGCAGTTTAAACAGTGCCAATTGTTGTTAAAATGCTTGTAACACTAATCTTGTTGTGAATAAAGGTCCTTACCAAATGTTAGTTGAGTTTACTAAAGTCATTTGTGTGGAACTTGACAAGAAAAAAATTATTAAACCCAACATTTCATTTTTTTGAGTGTGTGAATTAGATTGTTAGTGTTTTATGAACGTATGGTACCTGTTATAAGTTGTTCCCTAATAAAAAGGATGTATTACATATTTACTGCCTCTGGAGTTGTCTTTAAGGGTGACTAAAGCATGGGAAAATAGGGCTGCTATACATTATGGTATAACATCTCGTTGTAGTAACATGACTAAATGCGATTCATTGAAATCGATGTGAACATATAGGATTAACATCAGGAAATAATTTTGTATAGCATGAATAGTTGAAGTTCAACAAAAGAAATTAAGTTAAATAGAAATATTTAAATAATGTTCAATCAAAGTTAGCTGTTCATGTTAAATGAATACAAATATTTCAAGTTGGTTTAACATCATCCAATGTTGTTAAGATCATGTGGAACCACTGTCCACGATTGAATCATGTTCAACCAAAGTGCTATTTTTGTGAGTGTATTTCTATGAGTACTGATGCTAAAATTAGTGTAAACTTCCAGAAGCATGCGACGTGTGTGTATTGTTGCTTAATTAGAGCATTCTGTGCAATATTAAGGATTTTTCCCCAAAAAAAATTTAGTGTGAGTAACCATGTCAAATTCCTGTTGCAATATCTTAATGATTTTGTATTTTATAATAATAGACTTTATCAGGTTTATGTCTTTTCATGTCTAATTTGGTCAAGTTTCATCTGAATAATAATTTAGATAATTGAAAGATCGAGTTACGGACACCACATAAAAGGACATGAAATTGTATTTAGCAAATATATTCCTTTTTATCTGATAAAAATATAAATGGATCTGCATACTGTATTTACAGAAAATGAAGCATGAATCGGGAGATAAGGAGCATCAAGTATTTGAAAAATGGTGCTATATGATCCTATCTGAAAATTTACTTTTTGGAGAGACTTTTTAGCAACGATACCATGTTTTGACTGAATGAGATGAGAACTCATAAGATTGGGACTGAACAGTGATTGTGGCCATAAGAAAACCATTTTTAGTGAAACTAATCTGAATAAAAGGCTTCAGTTTGCTAGGGTATATAAAGATATAGAAGGACTTTATTTGTGAAATATGGTCATTATGGACTCTTCAGAAAATGTCCAGAATGACCCCATTTCACAGCAAAAGCATAAAGTGATGCACACATCATGCATAGTGCCCACTGTATAAGCCTCTGGAGACAGTGTTATGATCTGGGGTGCTTCAGGTAGCTAAGTCTAGGTGCAGCAACATTTTCCAGGACTCCGATTGTACATTTGGTTACATAGCCAAAAAGATTCGATCAGTTGAAGAAAAGTTGATGAGCAATGCTCCATTCACCATAACATTGTTTCAACAACCTTATGCAACATAGCATTTATTTGTATCCAGTGTTTTAATAATAAAACAATTAAAACTTAAGTGACACAGATCTGTTCAGGCAAAAGAACAGATCACAAGTCACACAGCATATGGAAGCCTTGCCAGTGTGTGTTTATAGAGAGGCTTCAGACTTCAAACTATGTATTTGTGTTTTCTGATATGTCGCGTAGAACAAAAGTTATCATTAATTTTATAATGTGTAAATTTGACTACTATTGGAATATGGAAATGATATTGCAAATATGTTGAAATATTGAAATCAGCATGTTTGTTTTTTTTGGTCATAGAAACAACCTAAAATTACCGGAAGAACATGTGATCATGTGTATCTGTGCTATTCCGTTGCCCATTTTCTCATTTTTTCAGTAATGTTTGTAAAGTTCTTTTAAAAGAACTAAAATTCAGTACATCATATTGCCTATTTGTGCTGAGACAAATGATATGTCGCTCTATTCTGCACAATCCTGAGCTTTATTTACTGTATATTTATAAAAATAAGAAAAAAAAAAAACAGCAAAACAAATAATGGCTAAAATGCTCTGAGTTTTTAGGGCTACAGTAGTAAAGTCTTCTCCAGCACATCTGAACTACCTATCCAGCTATCTTGATAGATGTTTGGACACATCTTCTAATTCAATGTGTGTTTAGTGATTTATTTTCTACAGTCTGCATTTTCAAATGATACTGGAGAATTTAGAAAAATATGAAATAACACATATGGGATTATGTAATTGTGTAACAACAACTACAACAACAATAACAACAACGGCAAAAACCACAACAACAACAGCTGTCATTTTAAGACATGAAGGTCAGCTGTTCTGGAACAGTTCTTGCAAGGACAGCATGGTCAACTGCTATTGCAAACACCATTAAGAACCATGATGAAACTGTCTCTCATGAAGACCATCACAGGAAGGAAAGATCAAAACTTACCTCTGCTGCAGAGGAGATTAATTTATAGTCACCAGGCTCGGAAATGACTTATTAACAAAGACACCCAACAACACTTCAGAGTTGTTAGAGCCGTTATGAAGGATTTAAGTATAGCAGATACATAATAAGAGATTATTGTGTATTTTTGGAAATCTTCAGCATTGTAGGAATGTAAAAACAAACAAACAAAAAAAGAATCAGGAAAGACCATGGAATTAGAAAGTCTAATTTGTCTAACCCTTACCCTACAGTGTAAGATAGATATATACTGTACATAGATACATAGATAGCTAGGAACTATCCGTGGTGTTGAACCTGTTTGCGCATTCGCGTCTGCTTTTTTATTCACTTAGTATAGATTTATGGGGAAAAAAAATCCTTTAATTGTCTTTATTGGGCGAGACAGCGGTCAGTGAAATAACCACACGATGGCACTGTTTATTAAGATAACGGAAAAAGGCTGTTCTTTTTAGCCTTCTCCTCTTTTCACAAATAAATGCACGCCCGTGCTGTTTGAGCTCAGTCAGTGTCGATAGGATCAGCTTATATTTTTATGACCTGGCCAGAAATTTAAACCTTTAAAATTTTACTTAAACGCAATTAAACGCAAGATCACTGGTTCTGAGCACCGAGAACGTTGTAGATGATGGCTTCATTTCATGAGCTTGGATGTTCCTGGATTGCGTATTTATTGTTCTTTTGTACACCGTGGGCTTCATCCCGACAGATCCTTTACTCCGTGTCTGAAGAGGTGAGCCCGGGGACGTTTGTCGGAAATTTAGCCAAGGATTTAAACCTAAAAGTGGACGAGCTCGAGTCTCGTATGCTTCGAATCGTTTCGGGATCAGCAAAAAAGCATTTTGATGTGAATATAAAAACTGGTGCCCTGTATGTCATGGAGACGGTAGACAGAGAAGAGCTGTGTCCGAACAACAACGCCTGCACGGAAAGCTTGGAAGCCATCCTCAACAATCCCTTAAATGTTTACAGCATTGAGGTAAAAATTCTGGACATTAACGACAATAAACCTGCTTTTTCAGTAAAATCGCAAAATATCCGGATATCAGAGCAGACTCTTCCAGGGGCTAAATTTGCTCTTCTTGGAGCCGAAGATCCAGATGTAGGAAGTAATTCTGTCTCCACATATAAGCTTTCAAGTAACCAATTTTTTAGCTTAGAGGTAAATGCCGAGGCAGACAGTGCACCAATTCCTGAACTAGTGCTACAAAAAGCGCTAGACAGAGAAAAACAGGCCGAACTTCGTCTCGTCCTGACTGCATTAGATGGTGGAAAGCCACAGAGATCTGGCACCACTAACATTATCATCGCCATTTTGGACGCAAATGATAACGCGCCGGTGTTTGGAAAACAGTTGTTTAAAGTTCAGGTTTTAGAGAACGCATCTGTGGGTACAGTGATGTTACAGCTCAACGCTACAGATCCTGATGAGGGAGTCAATGGAGAAATGATTTACTCATTTAAGCCAGGTCAAAAAGTGATTGCGGACAAATTCGCTCTAAACAGCAACACTGGAGAGATATCAGTCGCAGGGATTTTGGATTATGAAGACGCGAACGCGTATGAGATTCTCGTGGAGGCCCGGGATAGAGGACAAAGTCCACTGGCGTCGCACTGCAAAGTGTTAGTGGAGGTGCTGGATCTTAATGACAATGCACCAGATATTAAGCTCTCATCTCTTTTGGACAACGTACGAGAAGACGCCAAGAAAGGTACAGTGATTGCGTTTATCACAGTTCAGGACAAGGATGGAGGTAAAAATGGAAAAGTGCGCTGTTTCGTGTCTCAGAATTCTCCATTTGAATTAGAGTCCACACAGGGGAAATAYTATACACTGGTCCTCAATGGAGCGCTTGACCGAGAGGAAAACGCCATGTATAATGTYTCSATAACCGCCACAGATGAGGGAGTGCCTCCTCTCTCCAGCACAGCTGTACTGACTGTCCATATTTCGGATGTAAATGATAACGCACCTCGTTTCCCTGAATCTTTAATTAATGTTCATGTTAGTGAAAACAGYCCAGCAGGTGCTCTAATAGCAAGTGTCTCTGCGCAAGATATCGATTTCGGGGAAAATGCTCAAATCACGTATTCATTACTCAGCAACTCCAACATGCCTTTATCTTCAGCTGTCAGCATCAACTCTGTCACTGGAGAAATGTACAGCATGCAGTCTTTCAACTTTGAGGAGATGAAAACYTTCCAGTTTAAAGTTCAAGCCACTGACTCCGGTGTTCCTCCACTAAGTAGTAACGTGACTGTAAATGTKTTTATCCTGGATGAGAATGACAACAGTCCAGTTTTTCTTCCTCCTTATTCTGAACCTGGATCAGTAAACACTGAGAACATTCCCTACTCTGCTGAAGCGGGCTATTTTGTGGCTAAAGTCAGAGCTGTAGACGCTGATTCAGGTTATAATGCTCTATTATCTTATCATATAACCGAATCAAAGGGAACGAATCTCTTCCGAATCGGAACCAGTACAGGAGAAATAAGGACTAAAAGACGAATGAGTGACAATGACTTAAAAACTCACCCTCTTATCATCACTGTCTCGGATAATGGAGAACCTTCACTGTCCACAACTATGAGTATTGAAGTTGTGGTTGTGGAAAATCTGGACAGTCTGCAGCCTTCACTAAGACAAGTGCCAGTAAAGGAGGATAATTTTTCTGATCTGAATCTCTATCTGCTCATCGCWATTGTCTCWGTGTCAGTGATCTTTTTATTGAGCCTCATCGCTTTAATAGCTGCTAAATGCTACGGGACAGATGGCGGTTTCAGCAGGTCCGGCGTTCCAGTGGTCACTACACACCCTGACGGGAGCTGGTCTTACTCTAAATCCACTCAGCAGTATGATGTGTGYTTTAGCTCMGACACACTGAAGAGTGACGTAGTGGTTTTCCCCTCGCCGTTTCCTCCCGCAGACGCAGAGCTGATCAGCATTAATGAAGGAGACACTTTTAACAGGACACAAACTCTTCCGAGTACTACAAAGGTAAGACACTTTCGATATATATTTTAACTATACGTGTGGATTTTTAAAAAATATGGTGTCACTTCAGATTTTCTTTAGTTAATTTTTAATGCCTAATATCTGCACATTTTCAAGAGTTCGCCTCAAACAGCCAATATGAAAACTTGCACCTGATTAACATTAGGAAACATATTGGTATTTTATCATTACATAATTTTAATTTTAATTTAATAATAATTTAATTAACTTTGTTAATATAAATTGTATTTGTTGCGAGAGATCAGCTGGGAGGAAATCGAACGTATTTCAGCACCATTTGCTGGACAGCGACCATCACCAACAGCTAGAGAATTCAACTTTTCTTTCTTTCTTTCTAACAATATAGTGTTTAACGTTCAGTTTTTGAGTTTGTATATTAATCTCACTGTATCCACTTGGTTGTTAACATACGCATTTTGCTATTTGAAGTTTCAACATCGCCTTTTCCTACTTACATCTACAAACAGTTTTCTTTAAAATCTCTGTGCAGAAACTGGGCGTATATTATTTTGATAGCTGTGCTGCTTCGGTTACTGTAGAATTCAGTGACATGATGAACGATTCGTTTTCATTGTCTTCGAGAAAATTATATGTTTTTATAAACTTGCAATTTCTGCCAATTTTAAAAAAGCTAATACGATTCAAAAGTGGAAAAATCTTTCCATGACTTTATTTGCGTACATCTGTATACTTCATCATTTAATTCACATAAACGTTTTAAAGTTAGTTGAAAGCAGTATAGCATAGACCTCAGAAAAATATCTGGATATTGTCTTACACAAAAAAACTTACATTAATAGGTTTTTTTTCTTCCCGGATACGTATAGCATTTCCAGAATTACCAATACAACTGTGTTTTACCTGGCTGATAATCGTGATCACTCTGTGATCGTTTTTAAGTACATATGGTCTTATTTATATTGTGTAAAACAGACAGCTTCTTGGATAATTAAGACGTTCTCTGTAGAAAATTTTGTTTATTTTAAATTAATTGATGCCAATAACAGCGGTGTAGGAAGTAACAGCTGTTCAACACACACACACACACACACACACACACGCACGCACGCACGCACGCACGCACGCACGCACGCACGCACGCACACACACACACACACACACACACACACACACAGATGAACACAATCTAGCAGTTCGGCAAACCAAACTGCACAATACTATTTTACTGCTGCTATTTGCACAAAAACTTTTTAATTGTGCTACTACAACACGAAATGTTTACTGCAGTTACCATCTTATGGAGAATTAATTTGCACTGTCTCAATTCAGCTCTGTCACAATGTATTTTATTATGTCGTATTTGTTGCAGTTTGCACATTTGCACAAGTGCACTTTATGTTTTGTATTTTAGCATCGTTCCTAACTAGATTTGTTAATTTATGGTGTTAATGTGTGTTGTTTATAAGACCTTGATCCTGGAGGAACGTTTTTGTCTCACTGTTGAAATGATAATAAAAGCCTACTTGACTTGACGACTTGACTTTTGTCGAAAAATAAGAGATGTCAGACAATGGAGATTTTCGTCCTCTCGTGTAAAGCTTTCAGAATTTATTGTTCTTGTATTGCGTGTCCACATGATGGCACTGTCTATCTGCAAATGCCGTTTAGGGTGCTGACCGAACCTGTTATTCCAAAGAGAACCAAATCCACACAATCGTCTTCCTCGGTTACACTGTAGCCATTCTCGTCACATCTCTGTCTAGCGTGGATTACATTCGTTTTTTTCTTTTCGAAATTCTATTTCATTTTTCTTGTTATTTCTCAATTAAGGTTGTGGAACAGTTTATTTATTTTAAAGACCATTGTAAAAAGCAAATGTGTTATGATGAAGGAACGGTTTGGGATACTGTATCTGCTGTGGACGTTGCTTTGTATTCAGGGCGTTTCATCCGGCCATGTTGTGTATTCAGTTTCCGAGGAGGTGAGTCCAGGAACTATTGTTGGAAATTTAGCCAAGGACTTGAGTCTTAATGTTGCAGATTTGGAGTCGCGTCGCCTTCAGATTGTATCCGGCTCGTCAAAGAAGCATTTCGATGTAGATGTAAAATCCGGGGCTCTGTTCGTGTTGGATTCGATAGACAGAGAGCAGCTCTGTCCGAACAGCGAACGTTGCACAGAGACTCTCGAAGCGATTGTTAACAATCCTTTACAGATGCACAGCGTGGAGGTAAAAGTCCTTGATATTAACGATCACTCACCGATGTTTCCAGAAAAATCACAGAATATTAATATAGCAGAGTCTGTAATGATAGGAGTCAGATTTCCACTCCTTGGTGCGGAAGATCCAGACATTGGAAGCAACTCTATCAATTCATACAAGCTGTCCCCAAATGCATTTTTCAGCCTGGAGGTACACACAGATGCTGACCAAGGTCCTTCAGCCGAGCTGGTGCTGATGAAAAATCTTGATCGAGAAAAACAATCCGTCATCCGACTTGTACTGACCGCACTTGACGGTGGCAAACCACCACGATCCGGTACAACGCAAATTATTGTGAATATTTTAGATGCGAATGATAACGCGCCTGTGTTTTCTAAAGCTGTGTACAAAGTTTCGGTTCAGGAAAATGTTGATGCTGGTACATCTATTTTAAAGATAAATGCTACTGATCTCGACGAGGGAGTCAATAGTGAGCTTACATTTTCTTTTAAACAAGGACAAAAAGGAATATCAGATAAATTCGCTATTGATGCACACACGGGGGAAATCGCAGTAATAGGCACATTAGATTATGAAACCACAAACGCGTACGAAATTCGTGTCGAAGCCCGAGATGGAGGCGCTACACCACTCGCATCTCATTCTAAAGTCCTGGTGGAGGTAGTGGATGTGAACGATAATGCTCCAGATATTAAGCTCTCATCTCTTTTAGACAGCGTACGAGAAGACGCCAAGAAAAGTACAGTGATTGCATTAATCACAGTTCAGGACAAGGATGGAGGTAAAAATGGAAAAGTGCGCTGTTTCGTGTCTCAGAATTCTCCATTTGAATTAGAGTCCACACAGGGGAAATACTATACACTGGTCCTCAATGGAGCGCTTGACCGAGAGGAAAACGCCATGTATAATGTCTCGATAACCGCCACAGATGAGGGAGTGCCTCCTCTCTCCAGCACAGCTGTACTGACTGTCCATATTTCGGATGTAAATGATAACGCACCTCGTTTCCCTGAATCTTTAATTAATGTTCATGTTAGTGAAAACAGCCCAGCAGGTGCTCTAATAGCAAGTGTCTCTGCGCAAGATATCGATTTCGGGGAAAATGCTCAAATCACGTATTCATTACTCAGCAACTCCAACATGCCTTTATCTTCAGCTGTCAGCATCAACTCTGTCACTGGAGAAATGTACAGCATGCAGTCTTTCAACTTTGAGGAGATGAAAAC
>QMIH01000930.1:0-41823 GCA_003987875.1 Clarias batrachus
CCACACAGCCGTGCTCACTCTGCTGCTTCTCTTTGCCACTCGTTCCTTGACCCCTGTTTACAGCCACTGCCAAGCCACGACACTGCCCACTTCAGACGGCATCCMAAAGCACTGTATYYTTGGTCRAACTTYTCTTCTGTYTAAATATTTTCATTAAAGTATATTATATTGAATCCTATTTGTTGTGTCTGCTTCTGGGTCCGCCACGCCTGTCTCACACGGACCAGCCGTGACATTGACATTATTTCCTCTGGGAAAATGCGTCTCGCAATACGAAATTTTACATTAACAATTAACAATTTACAATCAAGTGCTAAATTATTCATCAAGCATCATGTGTAGGATCATTTATTTCCCGGCATCAAGAGAGTAGAGATTCTCCTGGTTGGTTTAACTCTAATTTTCTCAAAATAAGTTCATAAAACACATGGTCTTTAAATGGAATGAAGCTGGAATTAGTAAAGTTGCCTATGGGCCAAACCGATCATAAAAGAAGCGTACGCAAATAAACAGGTTAATAATTCATCCATTTTATATTTGACGTATTTGTAAAAAAAAAAAAAAAAACAACAACAAAAAAACAATCAAAGCTGCATTTTTGTTGTTTTGCAGTTACAGAGTAGAACAAGTAACCATAAAAAATACTTTAACAGTATTATTTTCTTTCCTAGTGATTCATTACTTTAAGCACTTTGTTTAATCCAGATAAAAAGTTGTTGGTTTGTTAAGGATAGAATACTAAGTTATGGAAAATTAATGCAGTCAATTCCGTCAAGGCAAAGTTGTGGTTTAGAGTTCGCAGCCTCAGTCGTTGCCAGATTTTTACTTAGAACCTACTGTAACTAAGAATTGTTCATGAAATCCCCTGCAATTCTGCAGAAACTGCAAATCCTCCACAATTTCTTAACGCCTTTTTTAGTAGCAATATATAATTTTTTAACCGTTTTAATAATAACTATTAAGAACAATATAATTTCCTAATTTTGTAACATAAATATTAAGGTAAATAAAATGTAATACTGTATAATTCTTTAGTACTGTAGCAAGAACACAAAGCAACCGAAAAGAAAAACTGTATTTGCGCTACAGTACTTATACTAAAGAAAACAACAGCACGTTCCAAAGAAGTACAATGAGTTACAGTACATATAGGGCTACCATGAGTATTTTACATTCTAGCACTGCGGGAGACACAGCAGTACTGTACAGTATGCAAAAAAATGTATAGTAAACCTGGATGGTTTAATGTATTAAATTCTATTTAATTCTATATTTTTCTATATTGCACACCTAGGTACACCTAGGCTTCTTATATTTTTTTTATATCTTATATATATTGTTTTCTATATTGTACTCCCAGGTTTTCTTATATTTTTCTTATATTGTATATTTGTATATTTGTACTGTACAGATATTTTATTCTGAGTTAAATCTACTTCTACTTTGTTTATTATATTATTTCCTATAAATAGTCTTTAATAGTCTTTTATTTTAAGATCACGCGCAGTCGCCTAAGCATTTCACTGCATATCGTACTGTGTATGACTGTGTATGTGACAAATAAAATTTGAATTTGAATTTGGAATTAAGCTGAGTTTGAAATTATTTAAGTATTTTGGGAGCATATACTGTATGAGGGCATATTTAGGCTTTAAACAATACAAATAAGCTTTTTTTTTTCACTGTATTATTATAGAGCATATATAACCAGCAGGAACTCCTTGGTGTGAGGTCAGGACTGTATGGAGGATGTGGCAATAACTCACAGCTCAGTTTACATTTCTTAATAATATTACAGTAACAAAAGTTTTCACCTGATTTTGACGTTAAAACCCACACTTCCCTAATTACATTTTTATTTGCAGTTTTTCTACTTCTTTACTAGGCACTTGGAGATCTCTCGTCACCTAAATGTTTTTTTTTTCTACTCTTGCTCCCAGTCATCACACTCGCTGCACTAATTATGGCATGTAACACATAAACAGGATGGATGTACTGCGGTAAACTGCTGCATATGCTACATATGCAGATGCTGTTTACATGTAGATTATAATGATTACCTGCATATCTCAGAGATGAAGCAGATTTGAGGTGAGTCATGCTTTCAACTCTATTTATGAGTAATGTTTATTCTCTTCCATGAGCCACTGCTTTCACGAGACTATATATATTCAAAAATACAGACGGAATACAACCTGGACATCCTGAAATGGAAGGTGGATTGCATTAAATAAAAAAAACAAAGAGAAAAAAAATGCCCATTTTCTTGTGATCATTATGTATACGGATTATTTTCAGTAATCACTGATGACGCGTCTGAGATGCACAGCTCACAGAGAATCTTTTCCTGGTAGAGTGCTAACGAAAGCAATTACACATTTACCGGGACAGGTTTTAAATCTAAATCAGCTATAATTTTTTTTTTAAGAAGCTAGACGTTGATGTTTATTTATGTCTGGACATCGAGCATCAGTACTACAGTTCACTGCAGTTCTACAGTTTCTGGTGCAGTGTAGCGAGACAAGGTGATGTCCGTCATCATCGATCCCTCCTTTCTGTCTGCAGGGTTCAGGTGGTGATGCCGAGGCTCATTTTTTCTGACTCCGTACTCCTTTTATGCGCTGACCTTCTAAAGCCGTCCCTTTAGGCCAGAGAGGACACCTGTCCCTACCCGGCATGCACTAAAACCATCAAAGAAAAAAATAAACAGCAGCACTGCGGTCCTAGAATGAGGTTTCGAAAAACAAATGAGAACACTGACAAACTAATGGTCTGATTTCAGTACAAACCCCATGCTTCCATCAGGAAGTAATAGTGCAATAATTGTTCGAATCTGATACCAAATGTGGATAGTAAGACTTCAGGGATTTCTGAGCTCCTAAAGTCAACTTACACTCTAATTTCACTTGGAGTTTTTTTTTTTTTTTTCTTATTGCAAATGTCCTGAATTAAAACCTTTCTGCTTCTCAGGCAGCTCTTGACAGATCCTCGCACCAATAATTTGAAGAGCTACAGTGGGATTCAGCTTGCTCGTAACCTCTGGGTCTGTCAGCTTGCTAACTACAGGAGCAATAGTTATGAATACTTAAAAAAAAAAATCTACTTTTGTGCCACCTAAGCGGCCCTGACCTTTTGGTTGAGGCATGGACTCCACAAGACCTCTGAAGGTCTGCTGTGTATCTAGAACCAAGGCTTTACCAGTAAATCCTTTAAAAGTCCTGCGAGTTGTGATGTGGGATCTCCATACATCAGACTTGTTATAGTCCAGCAGATCCCATTGATGCTCGGTCGGATTAAGATCTGGGGAATTTGAAGGCCGAGTCAACACCTTGAACTGTTTGTCATGTTTTGTTGCAGTTCGATCCTGCCAATAAAGGTCACGGACATTAGTGGACACTTCTGCCGCAAAGGGATTTACAGTAGCTAGGTGTCACATATCAAAGTAACATCCACATGAATGGCAGGACCCAAGTTTTCCCAGAAGAACATTGCCCAAGCTTCACACTGCCTCTGCCAGCTGGTTTTCTTCCCATAGTGCATCCTGGTACCAGACACGCCCATGGTCAGATATAAGAAAAATGAAATGCTCATTGTAGGCAGGTTCTGCGGTGGACATGGTTCTGCGCTGGCACTCTCATGGGCATAACAACCAGTTGTCCTTGGTTGAGGCACTTTTGCTGGGTCCTGATTACTGCAGACTGAGAACATTCCATAAGAACACCCCTGCTGTTTTGGATTTGCTTTGACCCAATTGGCCAGCCATCACATTTGTCCCTTCGACTTGTACACTTGCCCATTTTTCCTCCTTCCAACACATCAATTTTGAGAACTAACTGTTTACCAGAAAATTATCACTGTTTATAATGTTACGCGTCTGTGCTTTTAATGTCATGGCTAAATGGTATACATGTATGCAAACATTACATGCCACCTTCCTGCAAATTAATGGGTTATATCAATTATTTTATTTTTTTACATATTAAATGGTAATTAATTATCATTATTATTAATACATATTTTCATCATATTATTACATTTATTTTTCTTTATTTTTTTTCTTTATTTTTATTTTTTACAATTAAAAATAAATAAATAAATAAAAAAAATAATAATAATAATAACTGAATCATTACAAAATCACAATGCAAATCAAATCGTGACCAAAGTACCATAATATCATGTCTCTTGTGACTCCAGTCCCTAATGGACAGGACAGGGGTAGCTAAATGGTTAAGGCATTGAACTACTGCTCAAATGGTTCCAGGTTCAAACTCCATTGCCACTGTTGCACCTCTGAGCAGGCAGGGCCTCGGACTGAGGTGTATAAGAAGTCTGAAGTCTGCCAAATGGTCTAAATGTAACTTCCCTGTTTCACTGGATCATTATTAGCTTTAATTACTGCACACATTCACTGTGTTATGGCGAACTTATGCAAAGACTTAATATCGTTCATTTCCGTCCAGAGTCACGTTCATTTTGAGTGAGATCTTGTCTGGACTGGACATTTCTTAACCCCATTCCAGTCTTTTCAGCATCTCCTTAGTTGTTTTCTTTGCTTGATCCAGGCCAATAATTTGACTCTTCTGAAAGACCGTAACTTTTTTTTTTTCGTGACCACAGGACACATCTTTGAACATGGTGCTTTAGTAAATGAGAAGCTCCTCGCTGTATCGGTCACGGTTAAAAGACTTATCAACAGCTGAAACGTATTAATCACTGCAGTAACGATCGGATCAAAGGCTTTTAAGTGTTTGCTTATTTAAATCCAAACATCGACTTTAGGATTATATGAAGATGAGCAAATTTTAAGATGGCTACCGGCACTAAAAGGTTATTATTGTTGTGTTATGATGGATGATATTTGAAGCGTAAACACTAATAAATGCGATGCGTTTAAACCGATTACACAGGCGCCTCTGGTAGTTCAGCAACAAGTTTACTTGAACCTTTCTTACCCGGTTTTTCTTTTGATAATCTCCTTCCTTTCACTTCATGAGCATCAACGTGAATCAGATTGTAGACCTGCATTCATATGTGAAACCTTTATCTGCATGCCTGCATGAGAAGAGCATCATAGCCCGACGCTAATTAAAACCGACGGGCTTTTTAGAGCCCTTAATTAACTCTGATTATTATCCAAACATGACAGACATTGAATTTGACACAGAGCGCCATCTCCGACAATCGGTGCTCCAGCTTACCTCGCACAGGGGAGCGGACTTCCACGCCGGAAATGTCAGGACGGATAAATCACACATCCTTAACGCAGGGCGAGCGATACAATGCATAACGCGTGGGTTTATAGCTTGACGAATGTAATATAAATAATGAGTCATAAAGTTGTACAGAAGTAGCTATTAAATCCGGCTAACAGGACGAGAATTAATGCTCACCTCTCACCTCGATGTATGATGGCGTAAACAGTATTGGACACAGTTCAATACACATAATAGCTTTTATATGGGAGTAATCTGAGTCATTAAATGTGTTCAGGAGCTTTAGAAGTAAGACTACTGATACTGTATGTTTGCAGGGACTAATGGACATGGGTTAGGAGACGCTGGACTGAACATGGCGTGATTCAGCCACTCGAAAGCTTATATGTCATTAATCCTGTAGCTTGTGACACTAAGCCTTGGACATGCAAATTGTGGTTTCAAAGTTTCTGTAAGTTTTCTGCAGAAAAAGCCTGAACGAGTGACAAATAAATGTTTGGTGATATGTCGCAATTGACTTTATGTTAATAAAAGACTGCTTTGAGCAAAAAAAAAACTACATACAATTGACAATATAGTGCAGTAATTAAGTAGAAGTAATTTGATTTCTAAGTCCTTGACATATGTGCTATGATCAGGGTTGCCAAATCTGTGCAGAAGGTGTTTTTTTTTTTTTTTTACAAAGATCCTAAAAAAGCCTCCTATATTTACTAGAGCTGGGCCAAAAGTATTAAGACAACATATGCCATGTATCAATGTTCTCCCTGTGTGCCAAACAGGCGATTTCAGAAATTTAATTAGCAGAAAAACAAACTGACAAAGGTGTTCAGCTTCTGGAGCCACGGCCTGGGTCGTCTCCAGATCTCAACCCAATAGAGAACTGTTGAACAGAGATGACGGAGGCAGGAGCAGTCGGGAAACATATTTTTCAGGTCTATGCTCATACGGATCCGACAGGTTTTGAAGAATGAAAAACTTAATATTAAATACTGATTGTTGTACGGAAAATTCAATGTATTAAATATAAAATATTCTACAGATTATTCTTATTATTTTGATTGGCATTATTTAAGAGAGTTGAGAATGTCATTAAAACTTTGAATTTCACTTTTAGTTCAATATTTTTTGCCCACCACTGTAGGCTTACTGTCGAGTCGATTTAGTGGCATTTTTCATTCGATTCAAGGGTACTGAAGTTTCCTGACTGATTTGTCTCAATATTTCATACAGGTTTTGAAGTCGTAAAACCTTGTAAAGGTGTCATGACTTACAGTATATAAGATGTCATTTTATATACAAAGCGGTATACTGTATCTTCTTTCAGGCCAATCCTTTGCTACACACTCCAGTCCAGTAGGTGGCAGTATTGCACCAAACACTCATAAATGCAAAAAGAAGAATGCTCTTGCAAAATATGAGAGTTTGCTGAAGATGAATGTGATTTAGCATGTTCAGCTGTGGTTATATTTTCAAGATTATTGAAATATTTTGTGAGTTTTAAAAAAGCCTAAGTAAAAACAAAAATTTGAATCAATTCTGAACTGAAAACTGATTCAGAGATTGATCAAACTGCAGAAATTGATTTGACTAAATTCACTGTTTACATTTATTCAGATGTTTACAAGATATATTCTAATCTATTTATTATAAGTATGTTGCTGTTACCTTCATGCTGTTTTCATATTGCACAGACTGCAATTTTTTTTTTTTTTTTTTTTTTTACAAATTTCCATATGGCCTTGAAGATGTAAACACAAGATGAGAGAGAAGACAAACAATATTTAAATTCCTCTGTATGTCTGCACATATGGTGTCGCTGACAAATAAAAACCTTAAACCCTTTATTTGGTCCTGATTTTCTTCCTCATTTTGTCGTAGCCGGTTCCCACCCATCATGAGGGCACTTCCTCAACAAGGCTGCAACTACCAACCAGGGAAGACAAAGACTATCACATGTGTCCTCAAAGCCACATGATGCTGACCGTACGCCTCTTTTCAAGCTACTCGCTTACACACTGTTGAGAGCGACAGAACACATGAGCTCACAGACGGCCATGATTGGCTTAGTGAGCGGCGATCGAATGTGTGAACGCTAAAGTGCCTCCCGTCCCTTTCCACCGAGACAGCTCGGCCAATCAACTCTCTCTAAGCTCGGGCTGTGGGAAGCTACGGCATCACCCGGGATCCGGACTTGTTATCTCCGGATTGTAGGGCGAGCACTTTACCACTGCGCCACACGAGAGCCGTAATTGATTAAACTGAATAGCTCTGACCATCGCACCTTCTATCCTAAATAATCTGTAAAAAAAATAAAAGCCGAAAGTATTCCTCAACCACAGGAAAACTGTAAACCTGGCAACACTCGCTGTCTATACCGCTCCAAGAACACTCAAGGCACTAATTTACAGTACATTTGGTTTTTGAAAGCATGAGAAAAAGATAACATACCACTGACCTCAACTCAACTAATTGCCCAAAGATTAGTACATCGAGCTTAATACATAATCAGCTGCAAATATCTCCAGCCTATTTTCGCACCAACTTCCAAGATGTTCCACGACCCTCTATAATCCTTACAAGTATTAAAGACAAGGTCCTTTTTTTTTTTTTTAACTCAGCATGCAGCCTAATTACACCATGCACAAACAACTTAGTATATCTGAACTGGTGTTAACGGGTTAATGATTAATATCTCAAAGTGAACTACTGTAGGGTAATGTTAATGATCTGTCTTAATAATTTTTTTTTACATTTTTTAAATTTTTTTTTAAATTAATAATTAAAAATACTTCATAGACCAAAAGTAGTAATGTGCCTTTGGGACAAGCTTCAAACACTTGAAAGTTAATGAATACCCTGTGAACTGACCAAAAAAAAACTGATTATTTTTAATTACCTGATCACTCGTTTCTTCTCATTAACTCCCCTTTAAGGACTAATTGGGTCGTATTAATAATGTCTCTACAACAGTCTCCGTAGTGTTACACCATCACATCTGAATTATAATATGCTGAACAGGAAATACAGCGAAGGTCAAAAATGGTCATGCTGATGTATTATATAAGGAGAGTTCAAGTCAAACCGGGACCTTTGATTGTACAGAATGAGAGTAGAAACTAGTTTTATTCCTCTATATAATCACCTGCCACACGAATGTACTTATTCCAGGGTTTCAATAGTGCTTGGATACCATGAGGGTAGAAAGTTTGCTCAGTACGTCAGAGCCATGACTGGAATCTCTGCTCATACACTAGCCTCCCAGGAACTCCTTTAATGGACGAAACATATAGAAATGGTCAGGACTGTACGAGGGATGTGGCAATAACTTCTAGCTGAGTTCCTTTATGGTCCTTTATGGCAAATTGTTTTGGTGAATGCTTGTGTGTATGTTTCCAACAGACAGATGCGTCTCTTCTGCAATTTATCCATTCGATTTTCAAAGATTAGGGGTTCCACTCCCGTTAAACGTTCACTGGAACGACTGACAAACTGATGGGCCCAGAGCCACCTCGGCCAAGATTTATGACGTCTGGACCGTTTAAATGGTTTACCGCGGCTAAGAGGCTCATCACCGTACTGCGCTTGACGTCTTCTGTAAATGTCAATCATTTTTACACCTTCATTCATGAGAACGTTCATCACAAGTACTGGTTTGACTTGGATGCCGTTCGTACCATAACAGCAGGTGTGATAAGTAGCTTCCGTCTGGTGTTAAAATTCCTTTAGTACAAGACGACTTTACCTTATACTGTGTGTATCGTGACTTGTTTTTCTGCTGTGTCACCAGATGACATACGCAGGGACAAGAATCTTTCCCTTTCCCTTCTTTCTTCCCTCCTGAGTGTTATAAACCGTCTCTCCATCCACCTTCACTTTGAGACGATAAAATGCTCAATAAACTTCAACAATTAGTGAAACCATGACACTACAGTCTAAAATGTTGTCCGTTTCTGTGTGTGTGTGTGAGTGTGTGTGTGTGTGTGTGTGTGGGCGGGCTATACACAATTCCTGGGTCATCAGTTTGCTTCATATCATTCGTAAACAGGAAGGTGCCTTGACATAAAAACCTGAACTTCTCTAACGTTGAGTGTGTAACGTTTGTTTACGTTAACAAAAAATAACTAAGTAATCATTAATGATTCATCATAACCAGACTACACATAATCCTGACTGATTAAGTTCTAGTTAAACAGTTCCAATGGCACAAAATTGTTTTAATCAGTGTTTCCCCGTACATTGATTAATTGAACTCTCAGGTAATTTAGAGAGCACTAATTAGCCTAATTTGCATGTTCTTGGACTGTGGGAGGAAACCCACCAAGCATGGGGAGAACATGCAAACTCCATGAACACAGACCCGAGACAGGAATCGATCCCAGAACCTGGAGGTGCTATCCACTAAGTCGTTCTTTTTAAAATATATTTATAATGGGTAGAATTATATAAAATGGGGGATATATCTTGATATGGCACGGCAGTGATGCGGTTGCTGGCACGATGGTGCAGTCTGAGTATCCAGCGATACAGCACAACCTCGGGTGTGATATTGATTTTATACAACAGTTCCATAAACACCATTTATTGTCCACAGATTATGATTTATTTCTTTATTTAGCCAGTTAGTTTTTACTTCACCAACACATATCCTTCCACAACTGGTGGAACCGTCAACCGGTTAACAGGGTGAAAGTAGTTTGGAATTCTTTCTGGTACAATGTAGCCAAAAGGTGAAGAAAATAAACCATGGAGATGGTGGACAGTCCTGAGAAACGTATGAGATTTACTTTATATTTCCACTTCTTCCACTATAAAATATCAGCTCTGTTAACTTCCATCATCCAATCAGATCGCTCGGTCTGAACAAACTGTTGCTGCTGTATAATTGACATTAAAGAATAGTGCATTCATTCCCTTTTTTTTTATTATTTATGTTTAACGTTGTGGAAAATATATGAAGCACATTCGTACGGAGACATTGAGAAGGAGGAAAAAATTTGTTAAAGGAAAAAAAAAATCAGGGGGGAAAAAACGGCTAGGGAAGAAAAAAAACTGGGACATAGCAGGAAAATAATCGAGACCACGTAACTCATATTTCTGGCGCCAAAATACGGAAAGGGGCGCGCTCCGAGTACAAACTTTATATTTTAGGCCAAACTGAAGGTAAAACTCAGCTACTCAGAATTCTACTCAGTAATTCTCTTCATGCCTGTTTAACGACACACGTGTACCTCTTATCCGAGTATTATCTTTCCCCATATGCTTCTTCTTCTTCCTTTATTTTCTAGCGGTATTTCTGCGAGATCTCGCGAACTTTTCGAACAACAAATAACATTTTTTCTTAGCTTAAATTTTTTTTCACCCATATCATGTTAGCCTATTTTTTAAATTTTTTTGCCTTGCATTTTTTTTTCCTCCAACGTTTATTCTTTTCCACTCATGTCCCTTTAAAGGCTCAGTACATTCGCACCTTTGTTACTTGACTTTTTATGTCACAAAGTATATACTGTAGTTTCAACTCTGCAGAAGCACAGATAATGGAGATGTTTGATATTTAAAAAACCCCTCAAAAACCAACCTTCATCTCATCAGTAATTTTTCATTCATCTACCAGGATTTTCCTCTATTTTAACCCCTGTGTAGGTACTTATTAAAGTATTTATAAAAAATGTGCATCCAGCATAGGCAAAGAATACCAACTAACCCCTTGACCTCATGATTTATTCATTTATCTTTAAGGTTTAAAGGTCGCATATTTTACGATTTCTTTAACAAGTTAACACGAGCCTCAGAGCTCCCTGAAGGTGTGTCTGTGAATGCTGCAGCTTGGATAATGCATTCTTTCATACCACAAACAGCCCGCGGGCCAGGATCTTCTTATATGAGATCACAGTTGGGGGGAAAATCTAATAGGCCTGTTTAAGCCCCGGTCGATACAAAACTGGAAAAAAAAACAACATGTTCTCTCTTTCTCTTTTTATGTGTACACCTGAGACTTGTCTGAATGTATAAAATGGCTAAAAGGTTCATTTTTTTCCACAATAGCTTCCATTTAAAGCAGTTATAGAATGAGACACACCTTCATGGGTATCCCCCATCAATATTTCCTCTCTTGCCATCATTCGCTGTCTCACCAGCTCCCCTCTATTGTACGCATCAAAGTAATAGTTTAGTTATCCTTGAGAAACCACACCTGGGCTGAAGCGCCCGCTTTCATACCATTTGTATCCTTCACCACCTCGAGTGTTTCTATTATTTTGCTGCAAATTGGGCTCTGAGTCTCGCCGCTTAAAGACACATCTCTGTGCATCGTGACTGAGAGCGAGCCGTCCTTTCTTTTCCCAGGTTTAGTAATCTCTTCTTCTTTTCTATGCTCTTACTCACAAGTTTTGCTATGTTTGAAATTTGGAGTGAGAGAATCGCATCATTTGACGTTTTCGAAACGGTAAAACTGAGATGTAATGGTAAAACGTCCGTAGCGTCATGCTACACAGATCAAATGTGCGCGCACACACACAGTCCCTGAGGGAGCGGAACAGAACGCGAACCCTCTCTGGGGCTCTCTTGAAAGATTTTGTCATGGATTGTCAAAAACAATTATCTGCTCCCTTCTCTTAATTCGCACTGATAAGCATTTCATTGTGTATTAGCATAATGGACCACCGTTTGTCGGACCACAGTACTTCTACAGAAAGAGAAAAAGTGAGGGATAGAAAGAAAGAAAGAAAGAAAGAAAGAAAGAAAGAAGAGGTCCAGGAGGTTAGTATTTAGTATGCTTATGACCCCAACCTTCCTCGCTCTCAGACTCCGCAATCAATAGTCATTTACTGTGGTGCTGAGACTGAGGGCACGAGACACATTAAAGACTTCCATTGGCCGCTCTGATCCAACATCAACACTGAGGCGAGGCACTCGCTGGTTCACTGAAATGATCTATGCCTAATCTGTGACTTTAATTTTAATTAACTAAGGGGAATGGGAGAAGAAAAATCATCAAATTAGCACAGAAAATAGTCAAATATCGCTATACAGTGGTAACCCTGCGTATAAATTTAATACACTCTCGATGCGAGTCCTTAAGCTGAAATTTCGTATTGTGAAACGCATTTTCCCATAGGAAATAATGGAAATGCAAATAATCCGTTCCAGACACCCAAAAATATGAATAATATTACCAATTTTCAACACTATGTACATATTTTTGCATATAAAAACAATTAAAATGTTTAGAAAAGACATATAAAATGAAGTAAAATATAAAATAAATACATCAAACCTCACTTCACATTAATTTACAGTATGATTCATCTTGGCAACGGCTATATGAGATAAATTGGTACACTGAATAGTTAAATATTACAGTTTAAATTGCAATTGCAATATACAGTACAGGGGTTGGACAATGAAACTGAAACGTCTGGTTTTAGACCACAATAATGCATTAGTATGGTGTAGGGCCTCCTTTTGCTGCCAATACACCATCAATTCGTCTTGGGAATGACAGATACAAGTCCTGCACAGTGACCAGAGGGATTTTGTAGTCATTCCAATTGCAGAATAGTGACCAGGTCACTACGTGATGCTGGTGAAGGAAAACGTTTCCTGATTGTCTTCTCCAAAACACCCCAAAGTGTCTCAATAATATTTAGATCTGGTGACTGTGCAGGCCATGGGAGATGTTCAACTTTACTTTCATGTTCATCAAACCACTCTGTCACCAGTCTCACTGTGTGTATCGGTGCATTATCATACTGATACACGGCACCGTCTTCAGGATGCAATGTTTGAACCATTGGGTGTACACGGTCCTCCAGGATGGTTCGGTAGTCCTTTGCAGTGACGAGCCCATCTAGCACAAGTATTGGGCCTAGGGAATGCCATGATATTGCAGCCCAAACCATCTCTGATCCAACCCTGTGACTCTTCCAGATGTGGGAAAGACAGTGAAGGTGGACTCATCAGAGAACAATACATGTTTCACATTGTCCACAGCCCAAGATTTTCGCTGCTGGCACCAAACGACGTTTGGCATTGGCACGAGTGACCAAAGATTTGGTTATAGCAGCCTGGCCATGTACATTGACCCTGTGGAACGAACAGGAGAGTTGAGGTGCACATTTAATTCTGCAGTGAATTGGGCAGCTGTGGTTTTAGGTTTTTTGGATACAGTGCGAGTTAGCACCCAGACATCCCTTTCAGACAGCTTCCTCTTGTGTCCACAGTTACTCCTGTTGGATGTGCTTCGTCCTTCTTGGTGGTATGCTGACATTACCCTGGATACCGTGGCTCTTGATAAAAGAATCACAAAGAATTGCTGTCTTGGTCACTGATGCGCCAGAGAGACGCACACCAACAATTCGTCTTCTTTTGAACTCTGATATGTCTCCCATAATGTTGTGTGCATTGCTATATTTTAAGCAAAACTGTGCTATTACTCTGCAAATTAAACCTCCACACTCTGCTCTTACTGGTTGAATGTGCAATCAATGATCTGAGATCTAACTCCTTTAGTTTGCACATTTACAACATTTGACTACATGGCGGGAGCTCAGAAGCCGCCACACAGGAAAAACAGCAAGGACACTGACTCTAACCATTTCAATAATTTATCAATAAATTAGTGATGTCTTTGTTTTCAGCTGAAGGGATGAAGGTATTCGTTTCATCTCGTCATCTCCGCAGCAGAGGATGCGCCTACTGTATATTCACATTTTATACGCATTACATCGTCTGAAATTTGTTTTCCATAAGTTTATATCTGTGAGGCAAGTATACACAGAGATTTGAGCACAAGTTCAAGCTCAAAGTTTGCTTTCATTATTTTACAAAATCAGTATGTTTTGTAAACAATTTGATGCAAATAAGAAACACCTATATTTAATTTAAACTCTAAATTTGTACTGTAATTTTAGTACTGTGACTCAGTGTTTCACCTTTTTTCATTTATCTGCTACCATGTGATCCTTGAGAGAATAAAGTGAATAAACTATCATTGAGTTCCAACTTTATGTTGAACACTGTTTCGAATAGTTCGTCAGGTGCCTCGCTAAGCCTTATTTAAACTTAACCCTGCAAACAGGAAGCCGAAGTAAAGGCCACCTGATCAATGCACTCAGGAGATTGAACAGCAAAGAGCAGATGGACTTGCATTTGAGTTTGTTAATTGAAAAATGAAGATACAAACGAGCCCATCATGAGACTAATGGTAGGAATCAATAACGGGAACGTGAAGCTGGACCGTCTCCTTAAGGCTCTTTCGCAGAAAAATAGAAATGAAAGAAGAATCTCATTTACTTGCCAATGAAGCAGTATAGTACACTCCACATTTAATTAACAGAGCTCCAAAGCAAAAAGACTAATATTAGAAACGATCTAAAATATGATATTATCGCTATCTAAAGAAATAAAAACTTAAAATGCACCAAAACTTTTTGTACCTTCCTGCTCAGGCTTTTCCAGGACACACGGTCGAGTCTCCCTGAATTCACATCCGACAAACAGAAGCTATCTCAAGACATTATATAATACCACAGAGTCCATGCTGACCTTTAAGGATATTAAAAATGCTACACAAAATCACTGTTTTTGATGCAGCAACCACCTCCTGCATACACTCATAGGACAGAAAGGTTACATCAACACTCTATAGCGGACATCGAGCCAGGACAGGACTGAAGTACAGTAGGTACTAATCTGGTCCAAAAATAATAATAATAATAACAATTTAACATAATAATGTAATTCTTTATTATCAAAACTAGTCCATGTGTAATGCCTTAGCCATGTCTCCTTTTAAAAGAAAGCATGGTTAAGGCATTACACTTTAACTAGTTTTGACAATAAAGAACAGCGTCATTGTGTTAAATCACTTTTTGTTTACTTGCTATAGTTTCACTTTAATGGAAGTAAATATTCACACAATTATTACCTTTTTGTAAAGTTTGTAAAATGTGTAAATTATTTATTATGGTACGGCACAGTAGCATAGCGGTTAGCACCGTCGCACCTCCAGAGTCCGGGTTTGATTCCCATTCGATTTCCATCACTTGCCCTGTGATGGGTTAGCACCCTGTTTCAGGTTGTAACCGTACAAAATGCATAACACTTTCTGTAGGATATAGGGATATATGTATACATTCAGAAAACGTGTTTTAGGGTGTTTTTCCCAAAAACTCTTTTAGAGACCTACTACAGTGGCCCTTAGGAACAAAGCACATACAAAAGTGAAAGCCCAAGCATTAAGGAAATGTGCTATAAAGCCGAAACACAGAGAAAAGTTAAGGCACATGCAAAAAGAAAAGTGCTGCAAATCCAAAAACACACAAAAAGTAAAATAATTGATAGTTATTCCATTTTTACAAAAATTTGCCTTGTTTTTTTTTTTTTTTAGTTTTTGCATTTACTTTTTTGGATTTGCAGCATTTAAAAAAACATTTTTTTGCATGTGCTTTGACTTTTTCCGTTTATTTTGAATTTGCAATGTTGTAGCTTTTTTTTAGTACTTTACAAACAACTTTTTTGTTTTTTTTTTTGCATTGTTTGTCTTTTTGCATGTGTTTTGACTTTATGTGTTTTTAGTTTTTTTAGTTTTGCAGCATTCATTTTTCTTTTAAATGTGCTTTGAGACTTTGTGTGTGTTTTGCTTTTGCAGCGTTTTTCTTCTTGCATGCGCTTTTTTTCCGTTTGTTTTGCAATGTTGTAGGTTTTGCAAGTACATTACAAACAACTTTTTTTGTTTTTGGATTTGCAGTGTTTGTCTTTTTGCATGTATTTTGACTTTCTTATGTGTTTTTTTAATTTTTTTAGATTTGCAGCATTCATTTTCTTTTGAATGTGCTTTGAGACTTTGTGTGTGTTTTGGTTTTGCAGCATTTTTCTTCTTGCATGCACTTTGACTTTTGTACAAATTTTTACATTTGCAGGACATTTCCATAACGTCTGTGCTTTCACTTCTTCTATGCTCTTTGTCCCTAGAGGCCACCATAAACTACAACCATAAGCACTAAAAAAAGTCGTAAGGAACCATTTTTCTTACTCTTAGGGTCTGAAATATTCTCACAACCTGTATGAAAATGTATTATAGTTTATCCCGATATCGCTACCTTAGCGTCACATCGCCGAGCCCCGGTTTGGTCCGAAGCACATCGCAGGGTTCAGCTCCAGGAATGTTCTTTTTCTAGCCTACTTTTTCTCTTGAACTTGCAGTACAAGAGCAAGCCTAATAGCATGAAATAGGACCAAACACGCACAGCGCCATCTGTTAACAGAACCCACTGTCGCATTAAAAACACCGAAAGTAGAGTTGTAATTTTATACTCTATTCCTCCCTATTAACAGAAATGATCTGTGAAGTCCTCTCAACATATTTAGAAAAGATCTGCTTACTATTACAGTCATGACTGTGGAAAAGCACCTAAAAATAACACCATGTTGGTCTTTTTGTACAGGCACTACAAAGGTATGGTGCACTTGTGCTCATATCCACATAAAATGGGCTGTTGAAATGGTGGGGCATGCTCTGGTGCTCCATTTGCTGTCCATCTGTTTTCTCGAGATGTGGAGATGAAAGGATCGAGGCCAATGACTCTCTGCACCAGCAGAGCTCTGCTAGCGCTGGCACTTTAATACCAGCAAGAACAAAGTCCGCATTTATTCAGCATTTCAGAAAAAAAAAGGAGACAAAGAAGAGGGAAAGATGGAAGGCGAGGGTCCTGATGTCATGGGTTTACATGGAAACAAGGACTACGAGCAGAGAGATGGACACCCAGACATGTGGTTTGTAAAAACAGTTGAAAACTTGTGCTGATTTTTGAGAAATTCTTTTGTAATCTGTTTAGGTTTTGTATGAAAAAACAGTGTGCAAGAAAAAGTGGTAAACATATCCGAAGATATTTAGTGGAGACGCACCAACTGCAAATGTCTTGGCCGAATCTGGGTGTTTTAAATTCTTTTTCTATTCAGATTTCCGCACTATAATTCATTTTTGTTGCCGTCTGAAAAAAAATCAATAAGAATTTTTAACCAAAAATGAATCATTTTAAAATGTATTAATTATTAAGCTATAACACAGGTTTTACATTTTCCCTCAAAATGGAATTTAAGCAGCTGTGAACAACTCCGTTACTCATTGCACATTGTCTATTATTTATTTATTTATTTTTTGACTGCACTATGTATTATAAATACTATAAATACTACGTATTTTGTTACTATTCTTGCGACTGAATGTTGAAAATTTCCTTCGAGATATATTTATCTATCTATTTATCTATCAAAAAAAAAATTCAGTAACTTTTTGCACATGATGTTGGTAAACGCTAATCAGCAAGACATTTCCAAGCATCTTCATGAACAGCTGATGCTTATTGTTTCAGAAATGTGTGTGAAATGGAAGTGAAAGCCTGAAAATGACAAAATACCAAATGAAAAGTCTCATATTACTGAAATACACTATTTTTCCCAGTCATGCAGCTCGGCCACTGCAGCGAATCTGCCAAATCATGACCCTTCTATAGGGTGCCATTTCTTTTGTCTCACTTAAACAGAACACTGCCTGGGTGTACTCATTTGTTCGTTAGTTAATGCTGCAGTTGTATTTCAAAACAGAGGGAAAAGTGGTTCAAGTAGCAGTATGCATGCCTGTCTGCATTCACACACACACACACACACACACACACACACACACACACACACACACACACACACACACACACACACGTTCACAGGTGCATGTTGTAGCCCTTTGCACCTCTTGTTCCTGTGGGGCTCTTGCTTTTCCTGTGTGTAAGCAAAACTGACATCCTTTATGAAAGATTTATAAGGCTAAGATGCAAGCGATGGAGTGGACCCTCTCTGGGGAAGCGGGGTGTTGGGGAGGCGGGGTGTTGGGGGGCATTTTAACACTTCCTTCTCTCTCTCTGTCCTGAAGAAATGTAGTCCCGAACAGTTAAACACATCGGGATCGGAGGCTATTTCCTTCCTGAATTTAATCGATTGTGACCAACAGAATGCAAAATGACTGACAGTGCAGCAAGTCGCTTCATATTTATAGCAAAAACCTAGCTATATTCATCTCGCTAGTATTCCCTTCAGGATCACTTGGCAGAATTATGATGCCATAAGGCAAAGCTGGCCGCATTATGGAAACAAGTAATAAAAAATCTCCACTGCCATAAGGGAAGACTTATTCCACGCTGCAAGAATACCACAGATATCATGGTTGGAAATTGAGGCTAAAGTCCAAACCGCATGAATGAGCATTTTTTGATAAACAACGAGAATAGCGGTTAGGGAAATTATAACCTGAAGCCAGAGAAACAGTGGCAAAATTGTCTGCTATGATTTTAATAAATATTACATGCCTAGCATTGAGCTTATTGAGTTAAACAGTGGAAACTGTGAATATATCTGAATTGTTGGAAATTCTGCAAATAACTATCAAAAAATGGTAGCAGCTTATTTACTGAATTAAAATTGTTATTGTTGTTGTTGTTGTTATTATTAATACCAAACTCTAAAACATTTTTCCGAAGGGTGACAGTGAGATCAGCTATATTTTATGACTAGTGTTAGTACCCAAAGGTTAAAGATAATAATAAGCTGATCAGGTGATAATAATTAATTATTAATTTTTAAAAAACTATGGTCCACTTTTAATTTCTTTTTTAAGTAGACTGAATTTTAGTCTACTCATATTTCCATACATTTTATCCAAATCTCTAAAAAACTAATTTGGGTCACTTACGTCTACTGAGGAGAACTTTAAAGTGGAACATGGTCTGCGCTGAAAACATGAAAAGATGTAGGTGTCAGAAACACTCACAGCTCTCCTCTGACTCTGAACTTGCTGCAGATCTGCACAAATTTCCGACGCGTCCCGATCAATCAGGATGGTTCATTCAACAAAGCCACAGGAACCTTAAGAACTTAGATGCTGCAGCTAGCCAGCCTGCTAAATTAGCACAAGTTTGTTATTTTAACATGAAAACATGATGATACATTGATTTGGAGTACAAGCGTCTAGTGAGCATGGATTAAGATTTTTGATCATTTGCATGTCGCTTGCTAATATTAGTAAGCCTTTATTCTTCATAAACATGTGCATATTAATCTGTGTGGGCTTGTTGTTTTTTTAACGATAATCTGGCTCTAGCCGGTTCTTTGCGACAGAACATAAATTTGCAAAGCCAATTTTCCCCCATGCCCACTCCTCCCTCCTCTCCCACATGCTTCGTTTTCTAATAAATGAATAGCAGCTTCCAGTAAATGAATCAGTGAGTCCTGCGCCTCTTTTAGCATCCTCAGCCTGTGGCCCAGGGAAAAAAAACAAAAAACAAAAAAAACAAATAATGGAAAAAGAAAAAAAAAAGTCTTTGTGGGGTAAATCGGACACACCCACACATTCATCCTCGTCACCCTATTCCGAGGACACCTCTGCTGCTCAACCTTCACCCTCGCACCACCCCCTCTGAGCAGCGCTGTCTCCGAGTTCAAAGCGAAGCTGTGCTTAGTGCATTCATGGGATCTTCAACTCAATTCAATACTACTCTCTCTCAAAAAAAAAAAGGGGGGGAAAAAAGCCGAAACACTCGAAACAACAACAATGCATAACTTATCAGCCGCTCCAGACCGAGGACACTTCAGAACAACGACAACAGACAAGCTTCTTTCCCACGGTGCTGCATTATAATGGGATGTTTTATCTCATCGCTCGTCTAAGTCGTACTCCTGTATACGTGCTTATTAAACGTAATTCTCTGTAAATTGCAGCTGCTTAAATTTAAAAGGATTAGAGCTCTTCAGGATCTTTCTGCGACGCAGCGGACTCGATACGTTTCTGGCAAAAAACTAAATGAGCATTGAGTAGCCCGCTCGAGCAGCTCCGTGCGTCTGAGCCGCGTGTTTTAAATGTTAGCAGTTAAAATGGATGAAAGTGAGAAAACAGACTAACAAGTACTGCTTTAAAGGGTTTCAAGGGTTGGTTTTAAAGTCTGTCTTAAATCAGACTTGAGGTGAATATGCTAAGTGCATTACCATCGGTGCTTGGTGTTAAAAGTTTTTGCACAGTGACCGTTAAGTTTGACGAGTACAATGTACGTAATCAGGACCAAACTAACTGATAACTAGCTATGTTACTAGTTATGGAAAAAAGGATTTAAATTTGTACTACTGTAATTTCAAAGTAACTTTGAGACATGACTTCAGCGGGACTGCAGAAGCTTCATATGAACTTTGGAATGCATTGTTCCACAGAACGAAGGTTGCAGAATTTGGCTTTGATGACATACATTGTAAGCAATATTCACGGTCGGCGTGCAGAGCAGGAAAAGTTATAAAAACCAAGACCTGTGGTATTGTATTTATGATTCATATTCTGATTTAAGCCAGACTTGAATCACCCAGAACTATCCCTTCAAGATAAAAACCAATACTATTTTTTGAAACAAGCAGTAATTATTATCCCTTTGATTTAAACTGTATGAACAATAATGAATAGTGTGAAAAGCTACCCATTAACAAAAAAGTACTGCTTCACACTGAGACTTTTTTCCATCTTTTGTATTAAAAGTTTATTTATGGATTTAGTTATCGAGAATAATAACAAATCTGAATTAAACATTTTAATTGGAAAACAATTATTTTACTTTTTACTAAGTTTTTTTATTATTTATATAATTTATATAATAATATTTATTTATTATTTTTAAAAATTCCTCTAATTTTACAGAATGTGCTTTTACTTTAGAAGACGATTCATTCACCACATTGTCACAATAAAAGCAACACAAAACATATTACAAAAACAAATATTACATTACTTGTTTTAAGATGTCTGTTGTATGTTTACATTTGCCAGATGCCCTTATACAGAGCGACTTACATTTTATGTCATTACACAATTGAGCAGTTGAGGCTTAAGGGCCTTGCTCAAGGGCCCAAAAGTAGCAACATGGTGGTTGTGAAGATTGAACCTGGGACCTTCTAATCAGTAGTCCAAGGTAAGCTACAGTAGCCATGCCTCAAGCTTAGATGTAATTTTCATGCTATAATTTAAAGGGGGTCATATTAGGCCTTTGGAAGACTCACTTTTTTTTTGCCCCATTTTTGTATTGGCCGAGGTTTAAACAAGCCAATTTGATTTTCCCCTAATGTGACCTCATATACACAGAAACAGGAAATTTACACACAGAGACGGGAATCAAACCTGAAGCCTGGAGGTGCAAGGCGACAGCGCTAACCACTAAGCCACCTTGCCGCCCAGTAACATCTCAATACAATCCAAAAAAAACAACAATCTGAAACCCTTATATTTACACATCATCATTTCAGCAGGGTCATTAACACACACATACTTGGGGAGATCGGAGACCTGAGGTACTGTAACTTGTTAAAGACCAAGTAAATAGGGGACCTTTAAAGATGCGATAAATACTGCTAAAGATTTCTTCTTCTTATTATTAATATTTTTGTTATTGTTAGTATTATTTAATTTTTTTATTAGGCCATAATAATAAAACTTTCTCATCTAATCCAATTTCTAATCAAGAAGTACACCACTACCACTACCAACCAATTTATTACCAGGTCTGTTCAGCACTGAGTATTATACCGTAATATTTTACTACTAAATGAACAACATTTTAAATACATGACATAAATACAAATTACTGGCAGTGCACTGACTAGCGTAAGTGCTTCCTCAGCATTGCATCTCTGAGTTGATTATTTTAAAGGTCACCAGTCATTTTGTTAAAGTCTCTAAAAACTGGCCCGAAGACAGCAAGCAAGCCAGAAACTGAAGGGCGGAGAATTACTGTCATCGTGCTCAAGAGTCGTCCTCTGCAGCAGTGATGAATCCACTGTTGTTTAAAAGCCATTATATAAGAAAGAGAAGGGAGGTGTCTGGAATTACTCCACTGGTAACTGCCCTTTCCAACCGCGACGTTGTTACGGTGATTGCCTCCGACCTCTGAAGTACCTCCTGGATATGTTTTACCGTCGATGCTGCGTTCAGAGCCAAATTATTCTGAGAGATATCAATCCTGATCCAAATCCTCTTCATCGCTTTCATCCTCCGCGCGGACATTATGAGGCCGCTGTACCACGTGGTGACAGGTCAGGGTGAGGAACGACCATAATAATAATTATCTCCTGTACTCTCTACCCCCAACATGCCATTCCTTTTCTTTTTTTTTATCTTCCATTCTCTGACTCAAAAAATAAATAAATAAATGAATCATCTGAAGCCCCTCACTCGTCTTCGTCATTTCTTTTGGCTTAGAACAGTAACTCACACACACACAGTCCTGAAAATTTCAAATTAAGGTGTCGCCATGCATCACACGGCTCTCGGAGAGCCAGACTCCCACACAAACAACGCCACAGTTTATCAGGGAAGCACCACTCTGTGAAGGGCGGCCGAAGGGTCTGAGTCACAGAGAAGGAGAAAGAGAGAGAGACGGAAGGTGAGGGGAGGGCGGCGGTGCGGCCTGGCTTCGGGTGATCTACGCGCTTGTGTTCTAAGTACAGTAATTTAATACGAGCAATAAATAAACAAGTAATAAAACAATCAGGGCCGAGTTATTATACGTTAAAAGCCGGTCCGTGCTACAGGGAAACTGGAAACCATGTTGTCCTGAAGACTTTCCCCAGTGTGTGAAACTTGATAGCTTAGTTACATCGAGCTGATATTGGAGAATCCTGAGATAGAAAATGCCACCATATAATCAATAACATCAATTAACTGAAAAAGGGCTCTATGTAAATTATAATGTTTGTCAAGGAGCTGTTTGAACAACGAAACAGCGCTATGCATTGAGCCAGTGTGTCTCTGTGATTAAGGCCGATTTTACACTATTGCGCGATTGATTCGTACCGTCCATGGGAATAATTCCACCCGCCCCCACTTCCTGCTGGCCATCGTTCACATTATAATAATAATAATAATGATTATTATTATTATTATTATTATTATTATTATTATTATAATAATAAATAAAATTCCTCAATGCAAAATAGCATGTTGAATTACATGACCCAAACGAACAACTTGTTGGAATAAAAATGCAATTTGCAATTTGATCTGAGTGGAAATAACGTTTTCGCCACTGCAATGTATATCAAGCGTTTAAAAAACAATGCTAAACTTTGACCTTACTAAATTCCTGTTCAATGTGTTAAAAAAAACATCTTCATTATTTTTCAACCTCACAAATTCAGGTTGACAGAAATAATTCCGGTCTTTATTTCCGGGATATCCCAGAAGAGCACTGGATTGCAGATCGCTGCGGTTCGTCCCGCAGTGTCCTTTAATGTGTTCCCTTCCTGCTCCTGCGCAGTCTACTTCACACTTGCAGCACTTCTAACTGCCAGGCTGGATTCCTGGTTGAGCAGCTGTAGTAAAAAAAATAAAATAAATGGTGTTATGCACCAAAATGCTCCCTTGCCACGGATCTCTCCCTCTGCCGTAATCACTATGTTTAAAGTGAAGTCGACGAGCTCTTTCGCTTAAACGCGAGAGAGATGGTTTTCCTTTCCCCTGCGTTTGATAATGCAAGTACAGTCACGTTCAGTAACAAGATGGGATTCATTTGCCCAACTTCTGCTTTGAGGATTTTTGCCACTGTTTTATTTCAGTGAGACTCTCCGGCACAGCAGGGGGCAGTACAGTATGCAAGCCACCGAGAAACACAAAGAGAAAAAAAGGAAACGGGAAGTCAACCTTCGTGCTACAGTATGTCTAAAACTACTGATACTGTATTTCAGAAAAAATGTTAAGAGTGACCCTCTTGTGCTCTTCCTACTTTAGGCCGTGCAGGTAAGACGAGGAGTCCACTCCTATGACCTGAGCACAGTACACTAATCCGTGCCCAGGCTCGGTACTGGGTGTTCATATCAAGCAAAGTTCTCTTTGAGCTCCGGTCCCGAGACTGTCGAGACTGGAACATGAAAGCACCAAAAGGCACTTACCAAGATACAATGTTGGCTCGCTAACCTTGACTAATCCTTGGTTGAATACTCTCTTGATTTAGTTTCAAATGATGTCAAAAGTATACATGTGCACATATGCAAATAACAGTGAGTGTACAATGAACATCAATGGAGCTTGTAAAGTTGCCACCACCAACCTAAATTTGCATCACAGAACGACCTGATACTAAAGCGTCTTTCAGCACATTAGATATTGTGGGAAAAGGACCATTTCGGATACGATGCAAATTACTCAGGCATGAATAGAAAATATTTTAATGCTTTGCAAACCCACATAGATGAGCAAATCTCCTCTTCTAATCGTTTTTTCTTTTTTTTTTTTTTTACATGGATTCCTCTCATCAACTTTTGTGCCAATGATGCAAAGTCCAACCAAATATTAAAACCAAGAACGCGAACACTTCTTTAACTTGTACACTCAACGGCCCTTGTGATTAGCAAAGGTAAAGATGAAAAGCAAAGAAATAAAAGTTTATCCTGTGTGTTTTTTGGAATACACTCCAGCTTGGAAGGAAGTTGGAACCATGGGATCAATTAGGGGTTATGGGTCTTGCCTAAGGACTTAAAAGTAATCTTTTACAAGAAGCACAATGCTGTAGCGCTAGCTCCGTGGCTAAGGTTCCGTTATTGGACCCCTTAGGCAAGCGTTGTAATCCTTAACTGCCCCAGGACGCTGTAGCGAGTCTGGCCCTGCACTCCGACGCGAGCTGGATTAATGGACTTCTACGAAATCTAACAACAACTGTTTGTTTTCTGCCTTCTTTTTAACTGTCTATCATACAGATCCTAAATCCTCCATTTCAGGGCCTGAGCCCTCATAGACCTTTGGGCACAGACAAAGGGATTGAAATGGCTGACTGAGGTTAAATCTGAGTTTAAATCCAGCGCTATGCAGCATCGAGAGTGAGTAAAAGACACACGGGAGATCGGGCTTTAGGAGAGACACTAATTGACACTTTAAACCTGTGGAGGTACACCTTCGGAAATCCACCTCACATTGTTTTCTTGATAAAGGAATCAGCCTCACTGTTCAGTAGAGATTCACAGCATATAATTAGAAGTAATTATATGCTGTGTATATACTGTAAGTAAGTATATAAGAGAACAATAAACTGGAAATATCATGATGATTCATGTGTGCATGAAGGGATGGGAATTACCAGGGACCTCCCGATACAATATTATCACGATACCAAGGTGGCGATACATTGTATTGCGATTCTGTAAGTACTGTATTACGATGTCCTGATTAGATATTATTTTTTATTCAGATTTTGTTACACTGCATGGTGGCGTAGTGGTTATCACTGTGGCCTCGCACGTCCAGGGTTGAGGGTTCGATTCCCGCCTTGGGTTTGTCTGTGTGTGTACGCTTCACATATTCTCCCTGTGCTTGGTGGGTTTGCTCCGGAGGTGTCCTTCAACAGTCCAAAAACATGCAGCTTAGGTTAATTTGTGTTGCCCATAGTGTGTGTGTGTGCCCTGCGATGGACTGGCACCATGTCTCCTGGAATAGGCTCCGTGACCCCGTTCAGTATAGAAGATAAAGATCTTGTTACAATTCTAAATAAACTTATCAAACAACTTGCTACCTACCATACTGTACATGCCAATGTGTGAATGAATAGTTTAGAGCCACCAACAGGATTATAGAGGAACTGCAAAGCTTTACCACCTCAAATGCAAATTAAAAATCTACAGTACTTAAAAAAGCCAACTCTGGAGTCCACACTTTAAACTGGCACACAAAAGAATCGTAATGCATAACTGAATTGATTTTTGCATCCATCTCCAGTTTGTAGGTTTGCTGGGCTTATAAGGATGCCTCTCTGTGTGTGTTCCCCATAGAGCTCAACTCTGTGGGTGGGGATAATGAAGTCTGGACTGATCTTTTCAGCCTGTTGTCATCGTGACCTCCCAAAAAAGTGCAAGGATAACGGATAAATGAATGATTATACTGTATCCTTTTCAAAAGCGCGATGTGTGATTAAGCTCACAAAACGGTACTCAGATCCCATGTTCATAATCCTAATTTGGCTCTGAACTTACTTCAAAGGTATTAACAATCACATGATCATTCCAGCACCTGAAAACTATGAAATACTGATCAATTCTGCTCTGTAGGAGTCTTTGAAGAGTCGCGGCTGATAAACCTGATAATTTTCATTGTTTTGACTGCAGTGATGAACCAGCTGGCTCCTGAACGCCTTCGATGAATAAGTACCACATGGTCGTCTGCCAGGTTCTCCAGTGGGAGAATGAGGTAGATTGAAAGCCTTCATTTTTTTCCCCTTCCCGGCATGCTGCAGGGAGGCCTTTGTGCACGGCGCGCCGAGTCCAGATTGACACGTGAAACTTTCGCTCACAAGCTCACAGGGACTGAGACATGACAGACCTGCTCTGAAGAAAAGTGAGTATACAATGCTACATCGCAAACTTTAATTAAATGCAATAATTGAAGCTTGCTGTAATGTAACTGTGGCATTTTCTTCTGACTTCAGATGCCATAATTGAGATTCTGGACACAGCGGTGCTCTAGTTAAGTGGTTCGCTGTAAAACGAGGGTGATGGAACCCCTGCTGGCGCATAACTGCATTTTATGATAATTGCTCACAGGTTATGCTGAAAACTAGACAAGCCGTTTTGGTAAGTGTGTCCCAAGTTCAGAACGACATTGATGTCAGTATTTTTTTTCTTTTTTTTACTTCCTAAATTACCATCATGCCAAAAAAAAAAAAAAAAGAATTAAACCTGACAACAACCTTGCATAATTCATAACTCATAATGTTCTAAATTATGAACATAAAATATTTTTGAACACATCTTTATGGACATCAACTGCAACTGTCCATGCAGAATTTCTTGGCACCCATGATACCAGGTCTTCATTAATTTTTTCACAAAAAAAAAGTAAATGTGCTTCTCTTGAATTTCCACTGACGTAAAGAAGTTTTGAATGTCTTGCAACTTTTTTAATTCGTTATTATGCCGAAAACGCTCAGTATGCTGATGCTAATTTCTTGCAAAATTTCAATTCGTAAGTAAATACGTAAATGTGTAGAACTGCGTTTGCTGTATCTAGAACCCGCTGCCAGTTTTCATCACAGTCATGGATATTAATATGCGAACACTCACTGGTAATTAATACTGATTAAAGTCCAGTTTGGATGAATTCTCAAATCAGGAGGTGTTGATTAATCTTCTGTAATATCAAGTCATTAAGATTTCAGAATGATTCATTTATTTATTTTTATCGGATGTAAAAGTAGCTAATGAGCAGCTTGTTTTATTGTTTGCTTGGTATAAAGAGAGGTAAAATTCAGTTACGTATTGCGAAACCTTTTTGTGGGGCAATATCTATAAGTCACCTACAGTACAAGTCACCTGACTCAAAAGTCTATAAAAATTACATCTGTATTACATTTGTATTGTATTGTCGAAACACAATACAAATGGAACCATCATCAAGGTATCATGATAATATCGTATCGGGTGGTCACTGGTGATTCCCATACTGACTTAACCGAACCAAACGCTGACTAAGTCGCACGTACCGCCAGGAGATGTTCAAAACTTGTTTGCGCAAGTGGAAAGCCAAGCAAAGTGAGTTTGCATATGTTTTTGTGTTTGTTTGTGCATTTTGCACGATTTAATGAAGACATGTCTGTAGCAAGAAGAAAACTGAGCCACTTTCAGTTTTGTTTTTAAAGTAGCTGGTGCCAAGAGGAATCATAAATTAATGGTGAAGTTAAGTGAAGTTTAATGTCTATTTATTTATTTTCTTTCTTCATTTACATGTATATTTGCAAAATATGATTATAGTGTTGAAAATTGGTATTATTGGTAATATGTTTGCAAAAATGCTAAATGATGCAGAAAAACTAGTGCTTTTATCACCTCTAGGTTGGACTATTGTAACGCCTTACTGTCTGGTTGTTCAACTAGGTGTATAAACAAGCTTCAGTTAGTACAGAATGCAGCAGCGAGAGTCCTCACTAAAACCAGAAGACGAGCACATCACCTCATCTACACTGCATTGGCTCCCTGTGAAAATCGATTTTAAGATACTACTTTTGACGTATAAAGCACTAAATGGTCTCGCGCCGCAGTATCTGGGTGAACTGTTAGTGTCTTACGATCCGCCACGCCTACTTCGATCAAAGAATGCAGGCTGCTTGTCAGTACCACGTATTATTAAAACTACAGCAGGGGGCAGAGCTTTTTCTTATAAAGCCCCAAAGTTATGGAATAGTCTTCCTATTAATGTTCGGGACTCAGACACAGTCTCAGTGTTTAAGTCTAGGCTAAAAACCTATTTATTTATCCAAGCATTTTTGTAAATAGATTAACCTTAGGTAAAGGAGCAGATCTGGGGGACTCATGGACGTAGAGTATTCTGGTGAACTGGTTTGTTTAGATGCTGTCATCCCCACTCTCATTGTTCACTCAGGTTTGTTGACGGTGAGGTGATCGGTTGCTTTACATCTCAGGGAGTCCTCATGTCTGTGTTTCCTTCTGGCTCTCCCTTTTAGTTATGCTGTTATAGTTAGTCCTGCCGGAGTCCCTGCTTGCACTTTGCACTAAATATAATGTGACCAGACCTAACTGCCATCTGTCCTTATTTTCTGTTCTCTCCTCTTCTGCTCTCTCTCTCTCTCTGTCTCCTTTTCTCTCTCCCTGTCGAGCTATACATGTCACTCCTGAGCTGCCTGTGATCCAGACCCCTCTGCCCTTTGGACCTGTCTAACTCGTCCTGGAGTCCTGCTTTTGGTTGGAGATCTCGTCGCATGGATGCCCCGTGTGGTCTGCCTGGGATGTGTGTGGTGGCTGGGGATGGTTTCCACGAAGACTGTCCTGTCCTCGACTGATGCAGACAGCTGTTCTCTGGGGACCTGTGACTGACAGTCTACCTGTGTCTCCAGGAACAAACTGGACTCCTTTTAATTTAATTTAAGCACATCTCCTGTTATACCGAACTTCCAGTCTTACACATTATTATGCTGATCAATCCCTGCTATCCGTTATCACCCAAATGAGGACGGGTTCCCTGTTGAGTCTGGTTCCTCGCAGGGAGTTTTTCCTTGCCACAATTGCCCTCGGCTTGCTCATCAGGGACAATCTTATCATTTTCATTCATACACATTCACATTTCATACAAACTTACTTCTTTTGATTGTGTAAAGCTGCTTTGCGACAATGTCAATTGTTAAAAGAGCTATAAAAATAAAATTGAATTGAATTGAAAGTATGATTATAGTGTTGGAAATTGGTAATATTGGTGATATTTTTGCAAAAATACGATTATAGTGTTGGAAATTGATAATATTGGTAATATGTTTGCAAAAGTATGATTATAGTGTTGGAAATAGGTAATATTGATAATATTTTTGGTGGCTAGAATGGATTATTTGCATTTACATTATTATTATTCGTCTTAATAAATCGCCGTCAGAACATATTAAATCTGTATGCCAAGGTCCGTTATATATAATAGTCTAATTCAATTAACCATATGACTACTCGGTACTTATATGACTTTGAGGGCAGATGAAGAAATGCTACGAATACAAAAAAACTGTACAAATCTAAAGAATTAAATAGCTTTCTGATTTACAGCATCCAACTTTAATCCATGTCTTGTAAGCATTTATGGGGAAAAGTTATTCTTTGGATATCTAAGCGCTTTCTCTTCAGTAAAAAAACAGGGTTATCGATTCAGCTGCGCTAAATGACGAACACCAACCCAAAAAAGCACATAGAAAAGTGGCCTTGGTTCGAAATCCAATTTCATAGTTTTGAAAATCCAACTTCTGGCTCAATCTTTTTACACGGCAGTTAAAAAAAAAGAAGAAAAAAAAAAAGGTTATGCATTGCTAAAAGTAAATACACGGCTAATAATGTAAAAAGAAAAGTGTTTTCACATCCGTGTGCGCATTGGTGTGCACAGAGCCACCTTGAAGCTAAAACGAGCTGAACGGAGCCAATCTCGGATCCATCAGCAGCGCGGCTCGGTGATTGAACGTGCCTGTCAGACGCACTGCCGCGGCCTTGACACGCTCGGAGAAATGTCACACGTGCAACCTTGTCCTACAAAACTACTTCCCAGAACTAGATTAGAAACGGTTTATGGAAATGATTACGTAACACTTGGAGGCGCTTGTTTTGCCAGAGTTTCTTCTGTTTCAAGTTGTTTACGAGCAAACTTTCTTGAAACTGTAGGTATTTCACACAACGCTGGTCTCATTCCACTGGCAAAATGAAACTAGAATTAGAATAGCTATTACAGACGTCTGAAACGGCATCAAATGCAGTTTGTAAAAGAACTGCCCGTGGGAATTCGAGCACAAATGCGGTCTGAGTAGGCCGGTGTTAATAAAGCGGTGTCTTAGAGCCTTGTAATGCATATCATTATAAAACTCCTGATCGTTAGCATATTAAACCCAGAGAACTGTTAATAATCAAAGCAGCAGGCACCGCTAAGGGACAAGGGCACCGTGGCGAGATGAAATTACCTCCCAGCTTGAGAAAGAAAAAGATACCTAATACGCGCTAGTCATAAAGATAAAGTGTGTCCGAGAATATTACACCTACACGCCATTAATTTCTTCCTATATTAACTACGCTACGACGTTAGAGGTCACATGCGCAGGTGCTATACATACCCAAAATCAATACTTAGGTAAATGATAGCCGTGACACAGCACAAGCCAGACTCGTTCGTCCTGAGAACATTAAAAAAAATGTATGCTTTTTTTTTTCCCTCTTCTGTGATCTGTAAAAGGACGAGGATTGTAGTCTGTCTGAGACTGGTCTTTGGTTTCTCTTTTTGCTGTGTTTAAGTGGAAGGAGAACACGGAGAGCTGGGACGTTTTTATCGATTTTTCTGCTTTCATCTTTCACCTGGTCACGTCAGGAACTCGGCTCGAACAAACTTTCCTTTCTGAACTTTTCCTACCACTGTTTTGTTGTTGTTGTTATTGTGTGTGTGTGTGTGTGTGTGTGTGTGTGTGATGGCTCTTCTTGAGCTTATGGAAAGATTGCTGGGCCATGTTTCAGATATATGTCCCGTGCTTATCGTCATGATGCAACCACCACCATGTGCACTGATGCAGGGGAACAGTTAATAATTCTTCATTCCGGTCTCTAATAAAATACTGTTCTATCCAAGTGTCACGGCGCCTGTGATGGGTGTGCGCCCAAATCTATTATCGCCCCTCGCTCACTTCCTAGGCTCCCTAGGTAGGCGCACCTCTTCTGCAGGTGTGCGAAGGGACCTATGCGGGCCGGCTGGCGTTGATTAATGTTGATAGGATCTCGGGCTTGCTCCGCATTATAAAAGCAAGGCGCGGAGTTTAGCCTGGGGTTCGAGAAGTGCGTAACGCAGTGGAGCATGAGAGTGGCATTTGAGTGGGACAATATGACGCGCCCAGAGACATACTGGATTTCTGCCCTTTGATCTCCAGACTTCACTTCACTCCTTCCCTTACTTTCCTCCCTCATTTTCCTTAAATAAATTATCCTTTATCCCTAGGACCTCGCCTCATGTTCGTGCTCATAGGGTCGAAACCGTTACACCAAGATACAGTATTTAGCGTTGTATCTTGAATAGAACAGTATTGGAGATACCGTATGCTTCTGATATTGTGCAAAAGTCTTAAGCGCACTCATTTCTTTATATGAAATTAAATGATATAGATGAAATATAAAAAATGGGAACACATCTTTTACAGCAACAGGCTGTGAAGCGCCTAAAGAATTGGTTGTTTATGTTCAACAACTTTAGCAGCAACCTCATTTCCCCTCTCGTCTGTTCCAACCACTCAGCGTTCAGAGTTACCAGCGGTATTCAGCAAGTTCACACTTCACAAGCACAAAGTGCAGTTTGCATACATTAAAATGAACTAGGTTCACTTTTATAATTTTGATTTATTTTTTTTTTACATGCTGAACTAAGAGCCATAAAAAGTGAACTTTTTTTAATGAGCTGTTCTTCGTAATACAAAACCTTTTTTTTTTTTAGTAGAACCTCATTCTACCCATAATTGAAAAAAGAAAAAAGAAAAAAAGGGTTGCTGGAAGTTGAAAGTACATTGTGTACCACGCACCACATGCATTGCACACACTGTGTTTTTCTTCACCAGAGGCCTCGCTCGTGATTCGCTCAATCTCTGACTGGTTTGACTAAAGAGATTAGCTAACTGCTTTCTTCAGTTCACAGAATATTAGCAGGTATTCCACATTGCAAAAACTTATCAGTACCAGTACAATAATTCTGTCCTGCTCCCCAATGTGACCCCCCCACCCTCCCTCTCCCCAAACAGCCAATGAGAAAGGAGGAAACGTACTGAATAGTTGCCCGAATGCTTAAAAATCTGGAATGTCAGGTTGTGCTCGAAGATGAAAGAAGGAAAGGACCTCAGCTCTTATGACCTTCTGCTGAAAACAACTCTGAAATACCTGAGCAGCTTCCCTGTTATCCGAGTTCCTTAATACTTTGTGCTCCCTAGAAGAAACAAAAGCCTAAGGTGCTTTCTCACCTTATCCTTTTTATATTGTCTTGGATAATAATTTGTTTACTTATTATACTCATTTCGAACCTGTTAGAAAAACAGAAGGGTTGTGTCAGGAAGGTTATCCGGAGTAAAACGAATGCCAAGTTCCACGTGGATCGGATTTTTCACTGTGGCATCACTTTGATAAAATAGGTTTTTATTTATTGAGCGTTAAAATGCGAAACGCGAGTATTAGCGGACGATTCTCTGTTTCTACTTTTTTTGGGGAAAAAAAAAAAACGTTGTGGCATATTTTTAATGACCATTTTCAGACCATTTTTTAAGTGGGCACGGTGGTATAGTGGTTAGCACTATCATCTTGCACCTCCAGGGTCCGGGTTCAATTCCCATCTCTGTTTGCATGTTCTCTCTGTGCTTGGTGGGTTTACAGTCCTGCAGATTAGGCTAATTGGCGTTCCCAAAATTGCCCGTACTGAGTAAATGAGTGTGTGAGTGAGTGTATAGGTGTGTGTGCCCTGTAACGGATTGGAACCCTCTCCAGGGTGTACCACGCCTTGTGCCCTAAGCCTTCTGAGATAGGCTCCAGGTCCCCCATGACCCTGAATACAGGAGAAAGCGGTACAGACGATGAGTGAGTTTTAAGTGAGTGTGAATCGATTCTGAATCGAAAACTCTTTGATTCATATTAATTGAACTGATCAACAAAAGATCAATCATATCTCATAATCGATTAAATCACACAGCTCTAAATGCCGTGCAAAAGTCTTTGAGTCCCAGTAATTTTAAGGTTCTGTAGGAATAAACAATGTACAGATCTTATTAACTGATCCCTCTCGGCCTTTTTTCCAATATGCTTTTATATTAAACCCATATATTTGACTCATAGAGGGGGCTAAAATTAACTCTGACACATAATTATCTGTTACCTGTGCCTAATTAGAGTAATAAAGATGCTTGCTTTATTAACGTGATTAGACCTAGACTGTCTACCTCGACTTGAGCGCTCAATGCTGAAATGCAGTGCGGTGACTTTTTTTTTCTTTCAAGTCATGAATATTTGATTTCTAGATTTTGTATGTAGAAACAAAAGGCCATACATTTTTATTGGTAAGTTTACATAAAATCGTTCATTTCCTGGCCTTTTTCCTTGTGTTTTTTTTTTTCATGTCGAAGCACTAGAAAAAAAAATAAACTAATGTATTATGTATTTTAACAGAACTATCAATAATGCATTGTGTTTTGTTATTAATGAATGAGCACGAGAAAGAATTGCTTACAAAAATAATAAAATATGTGCCATGCACGATGTGTGTAGGTTTGTGCGGAAAGTTAAATTTCAGGGCCCGCTCCTTCCTGACGACTCGCATAACACACACTTACGCCAATTCTGGTGTTCTGGCACTTCACGGCCCTCAACACGTGTATGCGTGTGACAGTGTATCTGTGTCTGTGTGTGTGTGTGTGTGTGTGTGTGTKTGTGTGTGTGTGTGTGTGTGTGTGTGTGTGTGTGCGCGAGCATTTGTGTGCTCAAGGGTAAAAAATGAGAGAGAACACTGTTTATTATTCATACAGCCCGCTCTATCAGCTGTCAGCGAGACGGAGACCCCGGGCGCCATCACTGTCACCGTGACAAGGCATCGGCGGCACGATTGTGGCACGGGGGCCGTGACATCACAGCCTCTAGCCGCCATTAAGGTTAAAGGGCGTCAACGCTGGTGTCAGCACAGAAATCGCTAACTTTCTTTCTGACAGATCAAAATTCCACGAATCCACATGGGGCAACCAGCAGTGACGCTTCCTACACAAGTTTTCTCCTAAACGAGCATCCGGCCTCAAGTGCAGTTTGTCTTGCGCTGCACTGAATGCCCGAAGATCGTCCGCTCTAGCGCAAATGTGCCGTTAACGAACTCGCTGTTGCTTAATCGCTGCTTGAGAAAACTCATTTGCTGGTCACAAAGCAGAGTTATGAAACCATTAGTGTGATTAATATGCTTGGTGCTGAACCTTCTGCTGATGAATGACAAAGTAATTATTTTTTACTAGGGTCTGTATATTTATCTATCTGGCACACTAGTTTATTTTGCATCAGCTTTCCCATTTATCAAGACCACCACTAGGTAGATGATATTTTCGTAGTGATTTTTTTTTTCGGTGTGCTTGTATGAGTTTGTTGTGTCTAATAAACTGCCAACAGACGTAACAACGTGCAGGTACAGGACAACAATCAGTGATGTCGTGTGATTCCATCCATCATCAATAGCTCTTATACCGTAAAGGGTCACAGGGGCCTGGAGTCTATGCCAAGGAACTTGGGGCACAAGGTGAGAAAACACCAGAGAATATGCACCAACTCGTCTCAGTGCACATATACACTTACACACCCAGTCATACACTATAGACAATTTGGAAATGCTAATCTTTGGACCTGAAGGAAACCCACCAAGAACAGGGAGAACAAGCAAGAACCATTTGAATACCACTTCATCCTGTGTACAGGGTCACGAGGCGGGGTACAGCCTTAACAAGGTGCCAGTCCATGGCAGGGCACACACACACACACACACATTAAGGGCAATTTGGGAACACCAGTTAGCCTAATCTGCATGTCTATGGACTGGGGGAGGAAACCGGAGTACCTGGGGGAAACCCACCAAGCACAGGGGTTAGAACATGCATACTTCAAGCACACAGGCAGGAATCGAACCCGGATCCTGGAGGTGCACGGTGCAGTGCTAATGTAACTTAACTGCTTAACTACTGCACTGCGGTTCAGTTTTTCAAATCTGCCTTTTATCAAACCTGAGGTACACTATGATAGGTGTTAGCCGTTTTATAGTTTTCCATTATACCAATCAGAATCGAGACTTCAGCAGCATTCAGTATAAGTCTAGTAGTTAGCAGTATCATCTGGCACATCCAGGGTCCGGGGTTCGATTCCCGCCTGTGCATGTTCTTGCCTGTGCGTGGTCGGTTTCCTCCTACTGTCCAACGAAATACAGATTCCCAAATGGCATGTTGTGTGTTAATGTGTACAAATGTTGACTGGAGGTCTTATCAAGGTCATAAAAAACAGGAATAAATACAATGGTCACCAGTTGGACTACAGAGGCTCCTAGATTGATGGATGGATGAATGGAATATAAATATGTATACACTATCACATGATTGATGTCCACGTCCTCTGTCTCTGTCTGTCTGTCTTGTACAGTATGGGATCACAGTAGAACTATGTTAAGGGAAATTCTCCATCATATAAATTCACCTTTTTCCTCAGATGACTTTGTACCTTATCCCTCCTGCCAGTCCAGTTTCATTTCAGAAGAGGAAAATAAATAAATAAATAAATAAATAAAAATGCAGAATGACACACAGCACATCGAGAGTCATTTCTCATCTCTCCAACAACCAATTCATTTCCCAAACCTGCGCTGCGAGGATGACAAAAACCAGCTTCATTTAGATTTTCCAGGTTAAGGGCTTTATGACAGCAAATCATTTTTGATACTTAACAGAAAGCCGTGAGAGAAAAAGACAAACTCCTCCCCGCACGTGGGGGAAAGACGGACGAGATTCGTGTCTACCTTGTCAGAGAAAACACCAAGGGGATGAACTGAGGAATGAAAGTTGTCATGCTGGTTCGAACCTTGATTTATGTTTTTATTTTCACACAGAAAACAGATGGTTTTGTTAGACATCAAGTGTTTCAAGAGTCAGGCAGACGGGTGATGTGTAGCCTGTAAATATCTTTCTGGTTAAAAGAATTTTTTTTTTATTATAATATTAATAATTAATGAAGCGTTTATGTCTATATCAGGAAACTCTGGACATATTTAATCAGAGAAACTTTACGTCTTCACAAATGATACTTCTGATATATACTGTAGGAGGGGGTAGACATTTAGGTATAAAAAAAAAAACGTCATCACAATCGATTTATTGATTTATTTATATTCATTTTCCTTGTCGTTGTCCTTCTGTAAAAGTCTATGCATCTGTAAACTTGGCAGAAGACAAGAAAAAAAAATAATCAGAGTCTTCGATGGCTTTGATTCTCACAAATTACAAGCATCATATGCTTTATTATTATTATTATTATTATTATTATTATTATTAATATGTACAAAACTTTCTGTTTGTATATAAGTGCACAAGAGGACACTCTGTCTCAACAACAGAAAGCCTCAAATTAAAATCACATTTTCAGCTTTCCACTGACCCATACTGTACTGAAAATGCATGCTCTGCCAACCGGTACCGCATACGCAAACTGACTACCCTAGAATAATGGCAAATCAGATGAGATACACCTGTGAGGATTTGGAAGAGCTGCAAATGCAAATCAAACAGCCGTGCACAATTTTTCGTTTTTGCGAGGGTTTTCAAGAGCACTCGCGTATGCAGCATGTATTTGCTCATGAGTGCGTTATTGCAGCCTGTCTATGGCGATATAGTACTGTCAAAAGTCGCATGAATGAAAAAGTGCATCGTGTGAATGAAAAAGTGCATCAGGTGAGCATTCGTCTCACAACTCTGCTGCAAGTGTGTGTATAAAAACTCGCCGTTGAAAAAGCGTTATCTGCAGTTACTTAGAATCCCAGAACAGTTGTTATTGCTGCAAGATAACAGTTTATCTTCAAATGGGTTTTAGCTCCCATACCGTCTTTCTGTAATAGATAGATATATTGCTGTTATAATAATAATAATAATAATTGTATTATCATACAAAGATTTAAACATGTAGCATGTTTCATTTGACAAAAATATACAACAGAAATATTTTCAACTGCAAAATCAATGAATAATAAACGAATAAACACTAATCATGATATAAATATTGATCAAAATCATTTTAATAATCAGTGTGGCCATAATCATGCAGCATTATCTACTGTTTACGACTCTAAAGATGCTTCGCTTCCTATAACAGCATCCTTCTTCCTATACTCCAGTAATTAGCAAAAAATAATTTATTTGGCAATTTAATCGTTTTTTTCTTTTTTTACATTCCAGTTTTTCATTTTTCTTATGTTTTTAACTACACTCCAATAATGTGCAATATCTGTAATAAGTCAGCACTTACATTAAACAGTAGCAGCAATAAACAGCCATTTCCATCACCAGCCTTTATTATAATTTTCTTTTTCAGAAAATCTAGCTTGCCATGATCACTTCACCAAATGCTCATATTGTTATTATTTTTGGTCATAAAAAACAACCATAGAAACAGATGATTAAATGCATCTCTGCCAGTTCTTTGCCTGTGTGACCCATTTCTTAAGTTTCCCCTCAGTCATGTTAGTATTGTTGGTTTAAATGAAATAATATTCATTTAATCATTTCCATGGATGCGCTGAAAAAAAGGATGTCACTCTACTGTATATCACCCAATCCTGACACCTGCATCTGTACACATAATGAAACTGTCAAGTTGGATAAAGGTAAAGATATTTGCGAAAAAATCGGATGTTTTGGGACAATGGAATTTTTGTCTGTTTTGTTTGTACACGCATCACGTAAAAACTACTAACGAATGGGTTTTAATGGGTGTATGGGTGTATTTGGCCGAGCTTGATGTAACATATAGGCTTTGTTTCATTACAATCGGCCCACAAGAAGAGAAGTTCAACCTTTAAAAAAGTCAATAGTTCATCCGGAAATTCAACAGATTGCGCTGTACATTTTTTAATACGTGCTTATGAGTGTGCAATTAAATTCCACGGACGCATCTAATAGCATGGTAATGTTTAATGGTAACTGTTTTAAGGATTAACTAGTCTGTTCCAATACTTTTGCTCACTATGACTACTAGGCATTTTCCCAATGGTAATATGCACGCTTCTGCAAGTGCATGTTTAGTTTTATTAATGTAGACACGTGTGTGTGTGTGTGTGTGTGTGTGTGTGTGTGTGTGTGTGTGTGTGAGAGTGTAGCTTGGCAGCTTCAAAACATTAGAGTAACTTCTCCAGAAACACATTCGCTCTGCTCTCAGCAGGAGGAAACTGCGGGGATTTTCCTGCAGAGCTTTGCCAAAAGAGCGACAGAGACTTGAGGCGCAGCTGGGTGAGGCTCTCTGCTCCAACTTAAACACCTTCATAGACCGAGGCTAAGCGTAGAGTGTGTGTGTGTGTGTGTGTGTGAGTGTGTGTAGCACTTCAGCAGACAGACCCCTTTATTTCTCACCGTGACCGTGAAATATAGGGAATAAACTAAAGCAGGTGCTTCAAAGTGCCACATTCAGGAACGATTCGTGTGTCGGGTATAAACCTTCCTGGGTTTCGCATATAAACGTTAATCGCTCGTGTGATTTGCGAATTTTACGTGTACGGTAATGGAATGATAAAATGCTTATTTGACAGCTTTTTTTTTCTTTTCGCTTTACGATCTTTACAGCGTCATTAAATGCACATTGATCGCAGGAAGGAACAAACTGCTGAACAAACAAGCCTCTAATGTGAATTTCAATAGTCGAAATGGCTTGAGCAGGATTACGAGAGTGACGGTTTAAGATACTATAAAACCATGCAGGCGGGATCGTGTGCAAGCCTTCCACGTTTAAAACATATTTAAGCTCATTTTCATCAGGCAAACAGGAGATTAGCGTAAACTCGTTGTGTAGCCGAGCGGAGAGACTTAAAAAAAATGTAGAAAAGGAAAAGAAAGAGTGGAACCTCATTACGAGGTTGTTTAACAGTTTGTATTCATCTCAAAATTCGTTTAAAAAGTAATACATAATATATATTAATATATCATTAATATAATGTACATCATACTATTTTTTCTTTTCCTAAAGTGTGTATACATTTTTTTTGGCTGACTCTGTGGCGAAAGGCGATATTCCGTACTGCAAAACGAATTTTCCCATAGGAAATAATGTAAATGTAGATAATTCGTTCCAGCCACCCAAAAATATCAGCAATATTTTCATCATTATAACTATATTTTTCCATATAAAAACTATCAAGACATTTGAAAAATTCATGCAAATGAACTAAAATATGAAATAAATAGACATTAAACCATAATTTATGATTCCTTTTGGAACCATCTGCTTTAAAAACAAAACTAAGAGTTTCTTTTTGCTACCATCCTTGATAACATTCTTGGTACCCATGGTGCTATGTCTTCACTAAATCTTGGACAAAATGAAAAAAAAAAAAAAAACACCCACCCAAAAAAACGTAAGCTCGCATACGCTTGGCTTTTGGAGAAAGCCTTAAAGGTGCCGCCCTATGGCACCACTCAAAAGCTTGTGATCAGTCATGACTGATCAAGGTGAAAAAACAGCAATTCTGCTATTATGAATAGTCTCTATTATGAATGTAATAAATAATAAACAATGTAGCTCTCAGGATCTGCTAGTGTTACTCTGGCTAGTTCTGGCGGATGTAGTTGCCGTGGGCAAAATAGGGCAGGTATAAATGCAGAGGGGTTCTTGAAACATAAAGACTTTTATTTAACAGACATTGAAACAAACACAAACAAAGGAACCAAAACAAGAAACTCAAACAATAACTCAGGGCTAAGAGCTACACTGGGGCTCTTTAAGCAAAAATGGAGTTAGAGCCTAACACCAGGTTTGAGCCGGAACACAAGGACTAAGAGCTGACACAGGGAGACATGGAACTGGAACTAACTAAAGAAACATAGGGACGGGAACTAGGTACGGGAACTAGGGACACAAAGACTAGAGATGAGACAAGACAGGGCTTGAGACGAGATGAGACAAGACAAGACAGGGATTGAGACGAGATGAGACAAGATAAGACAGGGCTTGAGACGAGACGAGACAAGACAAGACAGGGCTTGAGACGAGACGAGACAGGACCAGGGACACCGATACTAGAGACAGGGCTAGACTGCATGGGTTAATGGTTAGTTGGATTAGTAGCTACACTGAATATTGATATACTGGATACTGACCTAACCGGGTTAGTAAGTAAGGGAGTTAGTGGCTAACCGGGTTAGTACTGACCTAATAAGGAACCGGAACACAAAAGGCAAGGCACACATGAGGCTATTCCAAAGTAGCAGCTAACCCACTAACGACCAAAACCACTAGCAGTCAATCCAACTAGAGGCTAGCCTACTGGAGGCTAACCCTACTAGGGGCTAACCCTACTAGCAGCCAAGGCCCACTAGCTGCTAACCCTGCTAGCGGCTAAGCACTCATGTGGCTACACACATCTAAACAGACAAGGGAAGCTACAAACAAAGAACTAAACAAGAATACCGACACTAGGGACATACAGAACAGTAATTACACTGGAGGAGACACTGCCTACATAAACACGAAACAGGACAGCTCCATGAATCCACTAACACAAGGAACATACAGAAAACCAATACTACTGTATACTACTGTAGAGCCCTCTTGAAACCAAAGTTTAAACAATATAACTAAAATATAAAATGCAACGAACTTAAAACGAAAGTAAAAAGGAAGGCCCATCTGACAGTGATATATTTACAAAAACAATCAAACAATGCTCGACCCAGTTTCCCAGAACAAACTGCTATTTATAGAATCTTTAATGAACTACCTCGGTTCAGATGAGCCCTCTCATCACCTGACCGAGGTGCCTTCTGGGAAACTACAAAACAGACCGACATACAAGCAGTGCCCTCTAGTGGTGGTCCCTTACAGTAGCGATATGTGGACCGGTACACAAAAGGATTTTAATTCATAAGCAAATCGACTTTTTTCCTTATCTCTATAAAAAGCCCTTAGAATGTTTTTTGTTTGTTTGTTTGTTTCACGCCGCTGTAAGGTTCCGTCCCACTGTAAGGAGTCTCTAGTGCCAGTCAGAGCTACTGTAAACCTTTAAATACATTTTACAACACAAGGAAGAATGACTTGGCTCTTTTAAGTTTCTTTGTTTCAAGCTGCACTTTCTGAATTTACATTCAAGACAGACATTTCACAACATGACGTGCAGCTTTAAATGGATTAAAAGTTTTTTTTTTTTCCAGCAATAAAAATTACATTCATAGTCAAATTCCTGTGGTATACAAAAGATAACACACACTGAGGTTAAATCCATGCTAATACAGTCAATCTGTCCTGATACTGATAAATATGGCCGTTTCTTGATTTTCTTGCAAAAATA
>QMIH01000930.1:41933-63998 GCA_003987875.1 Clarias batrachus
TATATATATATATATAAGAGATGCTCAGTGCCTGTGAAGACGAGATACACACCACAGGTAGAGTTATGTGCTACACGCAGGCATCAAGGGAAGCTTGTGGATTTGATTGTGCGGCCAGATAAGTGTGAATGCAAAGCCTTCAGAGCTCTCTGGCTTCATGTCAGTGTACACACAATGATTTGTGCAATGCAGGCCATCCGAACGTTTATCATCTACCCACACACAGCGTCGCGCTTCATTTATATTCAAATCCAGCTGCTCACCTAAACACGTTTTTGCATTCATGATTTCTAAATAAATAAACATATTAATAGCGAGCAGAAATTGTACACGTGTAAAAACATCTTTAAAAAAAACGATCAGAATATCATCGGTACAAATAAATGAATCTAGGCTTCAGAGGTTGGAGTTCAGTCCTCCTTTGGGTTTTCCCCATTATATCGGCCAAACTGATGGGTGGCGCCGTGTGTTATTTGAGTTCGAAACCCCGACAGTTTGTTGGCTGCGCGGCCTTCTACTGAGGTCCAAAAGAAAAATTCACAAATTCACAAAAGACCACAGGGCTGGAAGGATTACAGAAAAAAAACCCAACAACAACAAAAAAAGGCAGCTATGACTAAACATTTGCATGCAAGAGGCATCTCGCCTGGACAAAAGAACTGCAAGTGTCTAAAGTGAACAGAAAAAAGAATCCCGAAATTGTTTCTCTACAAAACCACTTTCCTGACTATTTCCCCTCTTCTTCTATAGACATGCAAACGTACAACAATGTACACCGATATAAATGATACAAAACATAGGAACTAGATGCGGATCTTCGTTTATTAGACAATTTCAACAGTTCGGTTGCATAATATGGCTGTTATTAATTACGTTTCTAAATCACATAATACACAATTAGAGATTAAGAAATGCCTGTAGCTACTAGGGCTGATCAATGTGTACTAGGATGACTCACTCACTCACTGTCTATACCGCTTTATCCTGTCTACAGGTTCGCTTGGGGCCTGGAGCCGATCCCAGGTGGCGGAGTACATCCTGGATGGGGTGCCAATCCACTGGCAATCCTGTAGAGTGCTCATTGGCACTCTACAGGGAATTTGGGAACACCAATCTAATCTGCATGTCTGGAATGTTGGAGGAAACAGGAGTACCTGGAGGAAACCCACCAAGTATGGGGAGAACATGCACACAGACCCCGAGGCGGGAATCGAACCTGGAACATGGAGGTACAAGGCGACAGTGCTAACCACTTAACCACTGTGCCAACTTCATTAAGAGAATGTTTACCAGTATTTATTTATCACTTCAAAAGAATAGACAAAAAATAATAATAATTATAAATGATTGACAAACTCTACATAAATTCCAGACTATATTCCGGGTTCATATTGCTATTTAAATTTGTATGCAATTAATTGAGCAGCATTAGAAGCTAATACGCCTATCTCACCTATGCGGTTTGACTCGCGGTGAGATGCGGTGTTAGGCACCGTGAGCCGCCGCGATTGGCCGCCGACATTCCGCAAAGTTCTGCAAGATCCGCGAGGTCCGTAAAAAAAAAAATTAACATGTTTAATTTTTCCCGCGGAAAGATGGAAATGTAATCACACCGGCAAAACTCGTGGTGAATCATGATGAACCGTACTTATGGACACTGTGCGAAACCGCGTAGGTAATAAGGGGTATAACCAATGTGCCAGAACATTCTGAACACTTACTTTTGATTACTCTTATGTAATGTAATAGATGCAAAACAGCTTACAGCTTAAAGTTACCTTCTACTGCGCTACTGCTCTACTGTAGTCCAAGCCCGACAATACCAATGTCATGCATGGGCAAAACTCCAAATGGCATAATTGCTCTCCATCGTTAGTCACAGTGACGCAAACCAATCATTGGCAAATGTGCTTATGTATGTGGAAGAAGGCAGTTCTTCATTGCACGACTCAGAGGAAGCATGTGTTCGAGCCCAGAGCACCACCGCATGATTGTAGGAGGAAACTGGCAAGGACTAAAGCTGAGAGAAAGGGCACATGGAGGGTGGCACAAAAGTGTAGATCCACAAATAAATGCTGAAAAAATCAGCAGGAACTCAGTGAAGAATCCTGTCCTGTATACATGAGAATGAGCTTCACTCCATCTTGTATTGATAGATTAGTCAAGGAGGAACGTTGTTGTACTGCACCAGCTGTATACTATATGTATATGGTTTAAATGACAATAAATTTACTTGACTTGTCTGTAATAAAAAAAAAAATTAAATGATTTGCCTCTTGATTGGGCCATCTTGTATATATTTTATATTTTGTATATATTTTATCCTATCATTGCAAACAAAATACAGTGGAACCTCGGATTGCGAGTAATGCGGTTTAGGAGTGTTCCGCAAGACGAGCAAGGATTTTTAATATTGGAACATTATCAGGAAAAAGGCTCAACAACCAACAGTGAAGAGCATCTCACTGGAACGAGATGCTCTTCAAGTGCCTTGTGATCTCGGATGACCATGCACATCCGTACACTTCTGCCCACACTGTCGACCGTCTGCAAAAAACTTGGTGTTGAGTTTTTACGGCCTTATTCCTATAGTCTTGATCTGGCGCCATCAGACTTTCACCTGTTTAGTCCCCTGAAGAGGAACAAGATTCTCTTCTGATGAAGAAGTGAGGACGGCGGTGCATTCGTGGCTCGCAGCTCAGCCGTAAACATTTTTTAATGAGGGAATACGAGAGCTTGTTCAAAGATAGATAGATAAAGTATATTGAAAAGCAAGGAGAGTATGTCAAAAATGTTTGTTTTTGTCTTTTCTAAAAGTTAATTGAAATAAATCCTACGGCCAGAGTGTGGATAATTTTTGACTCACCCCTCCGTATAAATATTTTAAGACTTGAGACCTAGGTCTAAAAACAATGTCGGCGCAAAGCCTTTATGGCTACAGATGCACATCCTAACTAAACCAAAACCCAACGACTCCAGTCCCGATTAGAGTATTCTGCTACTGTAGCTTCGAGTACACAAACACGGGCCAAAATCAGAACTAAACAGTCCATCTTCAGCTGGTCAACCTTCAGCCATGTACTGTCCAATCTTTTATCATTTTCCTCATTCTTTTAGGTTCTCTTTAGCCATATATTTACATGTCTGCATCTCAGTATTCCTATTACATAGCTCACACTGTTTAATTAATGGGTTCAAGTCTACAGGGTGACACATGATATAATTTGTTAAGCAAGAGCAGAGGGATCAATCAGACTATTACAATGATCAAATTTGGCTCCTGGATGATACGGAGCATTTTAATCGCATATACTTTGTACAATAATCCCATCGACAGCACCAAGTTGTGCATGCCCGAGTTATTCTTATTACTTATATATATGTTTTTTTTTAATATATATTACACCAAAAAACATATTTCAAAAGATGGAGGAATAAACCATCCCCCAGTGAGGTCTCATTTTGACCGAGACGCCAGATAATCCTCATCTCGCACTTTGTATCTTTTATATCCTTGAGCAAAGAAAGAAATACCACCACTGACACTTAAATCCATGATTTACTTTTTATTGCGCTACAAAAATTCCACTCCGCACTCACCTCGGCAAAGACTAACACGTTTTCGGTAATAGCGACTTCTTCTAGACTGTAAGAAGATGGGATAATATTTCCAGCACCGACATTTACCTAAAACACTCAGACATGGTGCGAAGACGTATTTACACACACACACACACACACACACACACACACTCTTTCACAAAGAGCCAAATATAGAGAGTAACACAACAAAACACAGGAAGGAAAGAAGCCTCCATAACACAGGCTTTATACAATAATAACACACAGCATCAGCCCATGAAGCCAATATCAATAACTAAATTAAAGATGCGGGTCATGAATCAAATGTAAACAACACATGAACGATCCACAGAGTTCCCGAGGATTTGACATTTCTCCCTGCCGGAGAACAAATAAACATCTATTTTGAGAACGCGGCCACAGGTTTGTTGTGCATCGAATCGATACATCTGCACAGCACACGCAGGGACGCGGGGTCGGGATAAACACGCACATGTTGGTATGCAGATCCGGTCAAACTCTTCGTGGTACGATGATGAAAACAAGTCCATGAGGAAGATATTAAAACTAACCCAATCCTCTCCCAGCTCTCTCTCTCTCTCGCTCACTCGCTCTCTCTCTCGCTCTCTCCACTAATGAGGCGTGTGACTGGCAGATGGATTACTAGCCGACTTTGTAATCCTTTAATTTCTCCATTTAGGATAATCGATCGCTGCCCGGCCTTCCTGTTGCTAGCATCAATCAGAGCAGAGCGCGGCAAACTCCGAGGCGAATCCTGGCCTTTTGACCCGTAGAAGAGATGAAGTCGCGGGTCTGAGTGTGTCCGCATGTCTTATGAAACGCTGGGCGTAAATGTCAAGTAATCTGAACACAACCTTTGGATGGACTTCCTTCTCCCTGCTAAAAAAAAAAGTAGATGTCGGATGTGGATGTGAAGCCGAGTAAACAAGAGTCTATTAAAAATGCTGCAGGATTTTAATGATCATGGACAGCTACAGTATTAATGAATTACCGCTCACACCCAAAGATCATCATCGTCCAATAACTAGACATGCCAAGGTGTTTCCCAATGATTACCAACTGAACTTTTCAATTATTACATTTCACATTGTACATTTTTATCCCCTTGTACCTTTAATATCGCTGAACATCCACAAGTCAAGTTAGATCCTGCTATCGAAGTTAAAGACTTAACAGCTTTCATTCATCAGTGTTTAACAAGAAACCGGTTCAAACCTCCAGAGACGGGTTTGGGTTCAACTCTCACTCCTGGTCTGTGTGTGTGGAGGTCTCATGTTCTCCCAGTGATCGGTGTGTTTTTTCCAACACTCAAGCCCAGATTAATTATCGTTTCGTTTCCAAGTAGTCTATAGTGTAGGAATGTGTGTGTGCTTATGCCCTCCATCCCACTGAGGCAGCCCTGCAACCCTACACAGGATAATTATAAAGAAAACTGAGACGGGAACCACCAGATAAGATATCACTATTCCTACATTTGCATTACAGCATCATGCAGACATCCTTATCCAAAGCGACTTACATTTTTATCTCATTATCCATCTGAGCAGTTGAGGGTTAAGGGCCTTGCTCAAGGGCCCAACAGGGACAACTTAGTGGTCATGTGATCTGAACCTGGGACCCTCCTGAACCGTAGCCTTAACTACTGGGCTACCCCTGGCCTATACTGTATGTCGATTCGATTAGTACTGCGATTTTGTAGGTATCACCATTTTATAAATATCTAGTTACATTTACTGTAGGCATCTTATCCAGAGCGACATACAAAAGTGCTTTGACGTTTCTGCCCACATTCAATATGAATTTGTTTTAGATTCTGTTACAAATCTAAAAATTCTTAGCAAATAATTAGTAATTCGATCAAACAAGGCCACCTGTAAGATTATAGAGGAAAGGTAACATTTATAAAATATATATATATATATATATATATATATATATAAATGTTATTCATCCAGAGTCCTTTGTCCTGAAGCACTATCCCAGGAGACTTAGGGCACAAGGCAGAGTACAACCAGGATAGGGTGCCAATCCATCACAGGGCACACACACATAAACACACACACTACAGGGACTTTGGGAACACCAATTAGTCTTTGGACTGTGGGAGGGAATGGAAGTACCCGGAGGAAACCAACCAAGCATGGGGGAGAACACGCGCACAGACCTGAGGCTGGATCTGAACCCCGACCCAGATGGTACAAGGCGAAGTGCTAAACACTACGCCTCCATCAATGTTACGCATCATTTACGTTATGAGTTATTTACGTAACTGAGTCAATGTCAGGTCATGTCACTAATTAGTTGAAAGACAGGGACAATACGCTTCAGCAAATGGAGCCACGGCCTGGGACATCTTCTGACCTAAACCCAATAGAGAACTGTTGGACAATAGTGAAGAAAGCAGTATCAGTGGAGGACACTTTTCATTTTCTGTAAATGATCTTCAGGATGCAATCAAGCAGGCATGGATTGAGCAAGTCATACCATAGTACTGCAGACGTCTTTTTGTCTCCAACAGATTTAGAGGAATAACAGACTTCATACACTGATTGTTAACTGACAAAATAATAAATAATTCAGATCATCTTGATTGCCATTGTTTTACAAATGATCTCAGTACTTTTGCGCCAATCATTGGATAGCTAAAGAAAATAGACCGCAACCTTCCAAATAATCCGATTCGAGAATTCATAGGAGTTACGGTTTAAAAAAATAACAAAATAAAAAGAACCACCAAAGAAAACATTTTAAAACACACCAACTCTTTCTCATCCTCCCATCCAAGCGGTAGGAAAACATTCGCACCTCCTGCTTCACCCCGATGGCTGTTTCAGATGGATCTGCTGCTTAAGTTTATGGAAGAAAGTGTAATTAAAACTAAGCCTCTGGGCTTGAAATGGGTGCAGACTGTCAGGATAAATTCATGAACACAACATCAACAAGGAGGCAGGAAGGAAAAAAAAAAAAAAGGCAAGGAAAAAAAATTGACTTTCATGTTTGAAGAGGCTGAGTGACGCTGGTACGTTCAGGTCTAAGCCACCGTTCCTGCGATCGGCTCCAAACCAGGATTAAAGACTTACTTGAAACTGAATACATCTTTTTTTTTTCATCCGACACAAAGTAAATGTTTATCTAACGCATCTCGGCTACAGAAGCAAACTGGCTATAACGTACAGTACGCCGGTGATCAGTGTACCTCTATAATGAGAAGGAAAAAAAAGCACCACAGATATTAAACCCTCATCAAATATTCATTCTCATTTTTTCACAGCATGTTCTTTTCAAATTTGTTCTTCTTGAGATGTAATGGAAGAGCATGTCCTTGGCGAGAAGAACAAACACGAGCAAAGATTCTACTCGTCACTTTTAATACAGCACGTCCTAACTGACAGCCAAAACAAGGACTTCGGAAATCTCTCGGAAAAAACTGAGTTGCGGTTCGATGAAACAAACTTGTCTACGAAGGACAAGATGAAGGAAAAGCGGGCGTGTCAAAACGCACCGTCAAGAACTTTTATTGTCAGGGTGAGGAACACCTCAGCGCTCTCCATCGCTCCAATGCTTATCATGAATATTTTTTTTTTTTTTTTTATGGCCACGGCTACACAATATAAAATATTAGGTCAATCTTAGTTTTTATTAGTCTTTCTCATGGCGTGACAGGTTTATTTTCGGGTATTCTTCAGAATATACAGCCATCTTGAATCCATCAAGGGAATCGCAGAGTTGGTTTGGAAGAGTTACGCTGGCTCGATAAGTGATTTTCAGACATCATCAGGAAAAATTCAGAGAAAAGCAGTTGCAGTGGAGCGTTCGCATTTATATTTGATAAATACCAATGCGTGCGTTGTTTTTATCACGTCTCCGCGTGGACTGAGACAAATACCTAACAGTGGCAGTGTTGGCTCAACTGTTAGGCGTCGGGGTTAGTGAAAATATCGGTTTTCTCGAGCCTTACTGTGGTGGGGAACTTCCTACACAACTGGAGCATGCAAAGAGAATCATGTCACCATGCTGTAATGTACCAGGGCGTTCAAGTCAAACCGGGACTTTTGATATAATCCCCACCTCCACTAATGTACTTATCACATTTCGCTAGAGCTTTGATACCATCAGGGTAGACAGTTTTGTCAGTACCTGATCGGACTACCTGCTTAACATCTAAAAACGCTGGCCTCCCAGGAACCCCTTTAATGGCCCAAACATGTGGAAATGACTTGGAGCGAGGTCAGGACTGTACGTCCAATGTGGCGATAACTTCCAGCAGAGTCCCTATAATGTTCAACTTGTGTTGGTGAATGATTGTGTGTACAGTTCCAACAAACAGATGCATCTATTCCACAAATCACTCCCTGAATGTTCACAAGAACGACTGCGGTGTAATCCGAGCCACATCACGGACGTACGGCCTTCTTTAAAACGTTTTCACCGTTCAAATGTTTTACTGCGGCTAAGATTCTCATCATCACTGTACTGTGCCTGATGTCTTCTGTAAATGTCAGTCACCTTCATTCATGAGAAATTTCATAACAAGTTCTGGTTTGACTTGAAAGCCGCTTGTATATGGGACAAATAAAGCCTTTGTCGTGGTTTAAAGGTCAACCAAGATAAGGTCGGCACCTCGTGCATCGTTTCTCAATTTGTGAACTGGGATTTACTCGCGTTTGCTCGGACTGTTGCTGGGAAGAAAAAAAAAAATACAGTACACGCCAAAATATTCAGTACTGAAATGAACATACGAATAATATTACGTTGTTCTCCCCTATGTGTTTATTTCTTCTGAAAGAATCTAACACACATTATTAGCATGTTGGTTTACCACAGTATGCATAATGTAATAGTGTAATGTAATGTGTTTAATGTGTAGACAGTGTTCATATCGTTCAGACAGATTCTCAACCCGGATTCCCGGAACAAAGGTGGCTACAGACTCCTGCAAAAGAAGACGATTTGCTCGTGTAATGGTGGCACAGTTCTTGGCGGTTCTTCACAGCTGAACACACTCCCCTTTAACATTCCCCACAAATAGACATCCGGTGGTGTAAGATCCTGGGAATGGGACGGGTATGGGAAGGAATTGTTCTTTCACCTTTTTCAAACTCGGTCCCCATTCACGACCGCTTCTGTCTGAGAGGAAACAATACTCAACTATGCATACTTTTTCCTCCACCGAGAGCCCCATTTCTAACAACAAAAGCACAACATGACTTCCTTTTCACTACTGGGAACACGTAGTCTGTCTGGAGTTATGCCCCGTTGAAAAATGTAAATGCACGTCCGAGATGCGCTAGTTTCACTCACTCACCCATTTTCTTTACCGTTTTATCCTGTATTCAGTGTCATGGGGGGGGCTGGAGCCTATCCAAGGAGACTTAGGGCACAAGGCGGGGTATGCCCTGGACAGGGTGTCAATCCATCACAGGGCACACCCACAAATACACTCACTCACACACTATGGGCGATTTGGGAACGCAAATTAACTTAATCTGCATGTCTTTGGACGGTGGGAGGAAACCGGAGTACCTGAAGAACCCACCGAGCACGGGGAGAACATGCAAACTCCATGCACACAGAGACGGGAATCGAGTCTGGCCGGGAATCGAACCCGGACCCTAAAGGTGCACGGCGACAGTACTGTCATTCAGTACTGAATATTTTGCTGCATACCGTATAACCAAACCTGACTTTTCCATATTCACTTAATTTTCTGTTTCTTTTATTCATGCAGAACAGCAATCATGATTTATACAATTTTCACAGGATGGCCATTTAACTACACTGAGGATATATCTCCAGTCTGAATCATCCACTGAACACTCCCTAGTCAGGGTGCATTACCTCGATTCTTTGATAATCATGTGGTTAGCATTTACACAACTTATACCTCAAACCCTAAAACACATGAATGCTAAAGACATGAATGCCTAAAGTTACTTAAGGTGAAAAAAACACTCCTAACCCTGTTGTTTCCTCATGCTGGGGCGAAAAAAAAAAAAAAAAACAAGCTGCCAGGAGTGTCATTCTAATGAGCAATGCCCGACCAGGGGCCCGGTCCAGGCGAGGCTCAGCAAGACACAGAGATGTGCTGGATAATGAGGCTGTTATCTGGCACTGGGTACAGCAGGATGGGGTGGAAACACACAAAGAAGACAAGAAGAGAGGGCGAGAGGACAGAAGGTCCTTCTCGTCGGTTGTTTCTTCTCACAAGTAGGATCTTGTTTCTACTGTTGTACAGAGGGAAGAAAGCAATGCTCTCTGGGAAGAACCCATGTGACTTTACTCTGAAGTAAGCAGCGCAGTGGGCCGAGGGAGAGCACAGCAAACTCTAAGGAAGTCTATCAAGTCGAAGTAGCAGTTCTGGGCTGCGGGAACACATACATAATCACAAGACAAAATCTCTGCAAATGCATTAATGCCTAAAGTTACAGCCTTCCTGTTTTGTGTCTCTCAAGTGGGATCTTGTTTCTGCTCTTACTCAGAAAGAATGCGATGCTCTTTGGTGGCGCAGTACTTTGTGCCTTTTTTACTTTAGAAGGCCTGCCTCAGGAAGAACACACAGAGAATCAGTCTTCGAAGAAAGTCTAACCAGTAATCTTGCAAGTGCAGCAGTTCCAGCCTGCATTGATACCAACAACCAATTCCAGGCACATCTTTCAGCATTCTTTTGATACAGATACAAAAATAAAGACGACACACCCATATATAATATTGATTTCGCCCCCTGCGATTTCCTATTAAAAATATGACACAGACAATAAAACTGAAATCCATGGCGTGCTGCAGAACGTTATTAGGTCTTCATTTACACAACTCGGACATCACCGAGGCAGCGTGCTTCTCTTACGGAGGGGTGACTGTCTTCTGAATCATTAAAACTCACCCTGATGGTGAAAATGCATCATAAAATTGTGTTCTAGCCTCTTACCAACTTTATTCAGATTGAGCGTGTAACTCTTTCCTTGGGTCTGAATAAAATACATAAATATATGAATAAAAAAATAGAGCATGGTAGTTGTGTAATTTTCCTCATGCAGTTATCACCTGACTGGTGATGAGAGTCTTTAACAATACCATAATCGATTGTCCATTTGAATAAAGCAATCAATGATTGACTCATATTTCGGATTAACCTCATAGTACAACGCTTGAGACGCATGTAAGTGCATTAACATGGGTTTTTGTTAGGGATGCACCGATACCGATACCGGTATCTGGTATCGGCCTCAATACCACATTTTCTAATGTACTCGTACTCGTTAAAAGTCCCCCGATACCAGGAACCGAGTACACGGTCTGAGAAATGCCTATGTTTGAGCGGCGTGTAAGGGGTTAATCACAAGCCCCCAGACCCCGGAGGCAGCTCAGAGCGGAGAGAAGGCGAGGCGAAACGAGACATGTCAGCCGTGTGGAATTATTTCAAAGTGAATGAAGATGACAAAACAAAGGCGAACTGCAAATTGTGCTCAGCGAAATTGTTAAAAATCATGTTTTTATTAAGTACTTGGTATCGGTATCGGCGAGTACTGAAATGCAGGTACTCGTACTCGTACTCGTTTTCCAAAAAAGTGGTATCGGTGCATCCCTAGTTTTTGTCATCATAAATTTTCCCTGCCTTGCACACCGACTGTGAAGTTTGTCACCCAGAACACGAGTACAAAGCAACGAGAGTAATCAGAGCCGAAAGCCACAACCCTCATTCCATGCAAAAATTCATTCCAAAGTTCAGTGACGCTCCTGCAATCCCGCTGAGCGAAATGGGATTAAGTTATGATGTATTTACAACAAATGTATCTCTTTTCTTTCCCAGTTAGACATACACAACCATGTTGTAAATTATGCTCCACAGCAATAATGCGCAAAAAAAAAATCAACATTCAGTATTTGAATTTGTTTTTCATAATCGATAACTTAAAATGCACAGGACCCATCATTGACTATAATCCACAATCATCCCATCAATTAATGAAGATTTAACAGCTTTTACAATCAAGTATAATAATGCAATATGAACTTACTGGAAAGCAGAGCTGTGTATGATTGTGTATGGACAATCACATAAGCCTCACTCAGAAACAACATCATAGAACATTTCGTTTATCTCTGTTTATATTTCCCTTATTTCAATATTAAGATTAATGGACTACATAATGGCCTGGAAAAGCTAATTGTCCATTTAGGTTATTAGGCTTATTCTTTTCAAGATTTTGAGTTGTGCTGGAATGGACGAAAGGGGGATTTCTTACACTTTAAAAACAGACGTCTGTGTGACTCTAAGCAAATCTCTTATTATTGAATCAGAGAGGCTGATTTTTACAGACTAAGTGCTCACTCACCTTCCATCGTATTCAGAACATTTATTTTCATGAACTGCTTCAATGTTGAGAAGGTTTCATTAGGTTATTAGAACGGTCGTATGTATCTCTACCTTGGCAACCCTAGCAACCTACGTATGAACCGTCACCCCGAGGTTGTAAACAGCCTTCGCTTCGAATTAACAACTACGGCTATTGAACTTCCAGTGACGCCGCTGCGGCAGTTATCAAGAGGTTAAGGTGTGAAATGCATCACAGATGTTCTCCTGAATGTGTTCTGACAGTTGCCTTTAAGAGCTCCTCTCCAGGAGGAGGAAGTGCTGCTCAAAATCAATTTGTCCTAAAGTGACTATCGGTGTATCTCTTCCTCCTCCTCTCTCTTGCTCGCTTTTAAACTCCGAGGGGTATGATCCGGCGCGCCGTACAAGGTGAAGCTTTACGCACCACTGTGCAGTCACAGGAATACCTTTTTTTTTTCATGGCTTATCACTTCTCAGCGGGCCTCGGAAATCGGAAGATGCCCACGCATCGTTGATCAGAATGTGCCTGGTTTAAGATGCAATGCATTACGGGTAGAACTGTCACCATGAAGATAGCAGGTGGGCTACCAGGAAGCTGAATGTTTCTGAGTGGATTAAAGAAGCAAAACTAATCTAATCTGCCTGCCGCTGGCGTTACCCAAAGTTGGAAGAAGTACACAAACTCAATACTCAAGTAAAAGTAAAAATACTTGTCTACGAATATACATCATTACAAGTAGAAGTAACTCTAAAAATACTTTTATTCAAACTGAAGTACTTAATCCATCCATCCCTCCGTCTAGTAACCTCTGTAGTCCAACTAGGGACGATAGAGGATAATGGTGACCACTGTATTTATTCCTGTGGACTTCGGTCAACATTCAGACACTACGGGCATTTTGGAAACACCAATTAGTCTAATCTGCAGGTGTTTGGACTGTGGGAGGAAACCAGAAGAACCGGAGGAAACCCACCAAGAAAAGGAGAACATGCAATCTCCGGGAATCAAATCTGGAGGTACAAGGTGACAGTGCTAACCACTAAGCTCATACATGCTCTAAAACAAGGGTGGTGTTTGCCATAATGAGCCAAAAAAAAACTTTATTACTGCAAAGAGCCACACAACTGATGTGCAAACAACAGTATCACAACTTATACACCTAATTATAAACCACAATAGTTTTAGGACTATGCTGGAAAAGCTGAATTTTCGGAAAAGCTGAGTTTGATTATCTGACTGACATTTCAATGTCTTTTCCTTGTGTTTACGAAGTTCAGATAAAAATGTTCTGTGGTTATCTTCGTATTTGCGCTTAGCTGTACGCTTCCCTGACTCTGTCATGATGATTGACTGGATACTAACGAACTTCACGTCAATCGTGTTAGTCTACTGGCTAGCGTAAATCGCGTGAGAGGTTGTGTAAAAAAAATAAAAATAAAAATTTTAAAAATTACAAAAAAAATCTAATTTGATTTGCCAATTGCATTTAAATACATACCCCTTTATTGCAAAAGTATGTTTTGACATTTTAAAAATAAATGGCGATTGTAAACACAGGACATGTGGATAGATTGAAGAGCCACAAAAGAACAGTGAAAGAGCCACAAGCGGCTCGCGAGCCACGCGTTCGCCACCACTGCTCTAAAACATACTTTAAGTACAAAAGAAGATAAGATTTTTTCTGGATGTCTCTTCAACTGAGTTACTGATAAATGGTATTTTAAAACCCAAATGAAATTGATTACATGAATGTGCAAGTCCAGCAACGATCAAATCTGACAATTAGCGGATAGCGTTGTTGCCATCTTTCATTACTTCAGTATCTTAGCTAGCAAGTTGCTACACCTGTTGCTACCCTGTATAACGCAAGTAGTCTACGCCATTACACATAGACATACCGCCAGCATACAGAATACAATAAGGATACAGGAAAACGTTAGAATTATTAATTAAGTTTTTTCCCAAAAAAAAAAAAAGAACTTTTTTGCTCAGCATGTTAGCTAGCAAACTAGATCGCTTCTCAATTGCATTTGTATAACGCTTCTAACAATGGTCATGTCCGAAAGCAGCGTCACAAAATCCCCCCAAAAAATGGTGGAATTAAGGAGTCAGAGGAATCCGCAGCCCAGAATCCAAGCGGGTGGGCGTCTTCACCCGGGTAACCATCAATCACTTTGACACGCTAACCAATCTGACCAAATCATCGCTTTCAGAAGGACCTGCAAGTCGTTTCTGTAATCTTGGACTGGTGGAATTGTTTTAGTTTTTTCCTCCTGTCCTTCCCACACGGGGTGTAGCTTAGTCATGAAATGGTGTGAGTAACAGCGTAAATGCTTATGTTTAGATCAGAAAATCAATGCACTTTTGTGTGATCGTCATCTGAAAAGTAACTAATCTCTGTTTAAGATGTAGAAAGTAAAAGTACAGGTTTTTTGGCCAAAAAAAAAGAAAAAAGAAATGTATCGAGTAGAAGTAAAAAGTATCATATGGAAAATACTCAAGTAAAGAAGAGATAAATGAAAAAAACCTACTGTACTTGGGTACAATAACTGAGTAGTGGTACAGCACTTCATTCATTTTCCATCTCTCGTCTTATCAAGTACAATGATTAGTCTCGAGTTAATAACGTTCATATTTGTGATGGTGAAGTCACTCAGGTTTTCATTTTTGTTCAAACTTTATGAAAACAAAATTACTTACGCTTCTCAGACGATATGCACCAGCAGAGAGAGCAAGAGAATAACGGGTAGGGGATACAGACTTATTGAAAAGAGGGAAGAAGAACAGCGAGACGATAGTATAGGGAATTTTAATAGGCTATAGCAAAAAAAAAAAAGCTCAGGGATGTTTTTGCTGCATCAACGTGAAGTTCATATGTGTGGCGACCTGGGAAAACGCTACTGTCCTCTATATGCAGTTCAGAAAACTATATACTGTACGTTCACTATGGCGCATGGAGTTTATCCGGACATTTAATTAAAGCATGACGTTCACTTTGTGACGAAATTATACTCTTGTCTACTCACTTAAGGTTTTAGATTTCTTTAAGCTAATTGACTGTGTATTGAACTTGTACACAGGTCTTCATCAAAACATACTGTAGGTCTGATTTCTTGCAAAATGAACCGTTTTTGCAACATCGCGTTTCGTCATCTAAAGCGGGAATCAAAACCTGCTACATATAATCACACAAACGAAGGTCAACAGCTTGACAGGAACCATGACGAATCATTTCCAATTCTGTCCACATGGTCTCATGTCCAATTCCTGTCTTTCACACATACAGTATGATGGCTAATCAGATAATAATAATAATAATCTTATATTGCATATTAGATCAATTAGATTACATATAAAGAATCATGTATGTATACCTGTACAAAAACCCTAAAAGAAGGAAACAGAAGCAGGGCAGGAATAAGTGCACAGGTTTTCAGCCTGTTTCCTTGCTCGCACACCACCTGGCCCATTACTCTCCCCTGTGACGCTTCTGGGTTATGCTGCATTATCATCATCACATGCTCGGCGATGACCCCTCCTTCCCCGATTAGCGCCGGTCGCCCTAAAAATATCCCAAGCTCCTCCACCTTAATCAAAAACCTGCGGTCTACAACACTGGAGACTTAAACGGCTGTACAATATTTATGAGGATCTTTCTGAAAGCGCAGCGCGGCGATATCCGACACCACACCTCTGTTCGAAGCCCTGTTCGCTCTGAATAAAGAGAATATTTGAGATCATGACCGCTAGTTCAAAACATCTATTAAGGCTCCGTCGAAATATCCTGGTCCATTGTAAACAAAATAATTGATTATTTTGTATTCACAAAGGCTACAGCACGTAAACCTTTATGCCTCTCATTTGCTGTCTGGAATCTGTTCCATCAAAACTATTGAACCGGAATCAATGGCGGCGCCGACGAGGTTCAGGGAGAAGCGAAGATTTGTCCTTGACTGGAAAATATTTACTGGACTGCGAACTAACTCTCATCATCTCTGCAGAAATCTTAAAGACGACCCAGCTTTTGACCACAGCTCAGTTCTTGTTTGTTTGTTTTTTTTTTTTTTTTTAATGATGGATAAAATGATGAACCTGGTACCTATGAAAGCAGCTTGGACTGGATTACTGTAGCAGGTGCCTCAATGTACTTCCTACCTGAACCATCGAAGGACGAACCATCAGGAGGCATTTTGCTATCACGGTGCTGCTCCACCTGCTCCATCACTTTAAACAGAAGCAATCCTTAATCTTTCAACCTGAGCACTTTTCCCGTTCATTAAACATTTCTGTTCATTTCGTCCAAAATGACCACGCCTTCCATTGCAGGAGGCGATGGCTCAGTAAAAGATATGATAAAGATGATGCATCTTGGAGGTTTTGGAGGAGTTTTCACTCACTCGCTCATCATCAATACTGCTATCCTGTATTCAGGAGACATAGGAAACGAGGCGGCGTACAACCTGGACAGGGTGCCAATCCATCGCAGGGCACACACATACACACGCTCATTCACACAATTCAGGAACTAAAGTTTTCCTAAACTGTAAGACCTTCGGACTGGTGGAGGAAACAGGAGTACCCGGAGAAAACCCACCAAGCACGAGGAAAACATGCAAACTCCATGCACAGGTGGGAATCGAACCTGGGCCCTGGAGGTGCAAAGCGACGTCCTCTTTAGGGTCCACAAAATTTAGCATGTTATTATGTCCAACTGACATGTCTCTTTATCAAACATCCTGATTGTGCTTTTTGTCTTCACACTATCGAGACCCTGTTTAGACAATGCCAGCGGAGAGAGCGTCATCGCAATGCATCAACGCAAGCAGACGTCACCGGACAGTTGCCAGGAATACCATCTCTAGGCTGTGAAACAGATTCCGAACAACTGCTTCCACCGCTGATCGCCCTAGGTCTGGGAGGCTAAAGATACACAATACATTTCCAATAACATCCAATACAGCGGCATTAAAGTATTAAACTACAGCAGAGATAAATGAGGTACCTTGGGTTTAAAAACTAAAACCATTGTCCATTATAAGCAACACTTCACACTATGACTGGCTTTGAGCTTCTTGACAAAATCGTTTATGCAGCTTACATAATCACTTTGATTTGTGTGAAGCATTGTGCACCATTGCGATTATTTTGAGACATTTTGAATGTGATTTAAACTGCGATATTTAAATATTAAATTCACCATATTGTATTCAAACATATCTACCTAGGATTGAATCAAATAATAGAACAAACAATCTCATTAAGAGCCAATATGTTCATCACCTCAAAAGCATTTAAAAACATTTTAAATATTAAAAAACTGTACATAAATTCCTGAGTATGCACATATTACCTGTAATAAAATGCAGCCTTTAGCGATTAAATACTTGGATATTGAGCTTTCCATTTTTATGCAATTCATTGTGCAACTCTATTGTAAAGTAAGTATTTTAATGATAAAATGCAGACGTAACTCTCCCAATTTCTAACAGGAACCATGGGGTGTGACAACGCACCAACACCAGAGCTCGAACCTGGATCCTCAGATCAACAACCTAGTGTCTTTGCCGTCTGAGCCAGCACTACCCCAACTCCACAGGAATACAGTATACTGTGATTTATTTGAGCTTTTCAGTAAAATTGTGCACAAATATTTCTGTAAGGTAAACCAATCCAAACCTTCCAGCAGGTTTCAGAACCAAACTAACCTAAACCTGGGATGTGACAGGCTGAAAAATAAGCAATACATGGTGAAAGAGCGCCTCCTAAGCACGGCACGTGTTACGCGGTCCAGCAATGTAGCTCTGCCGCCGCGCCGCTTCGCTAACAGAAAAAACAAGCACCACATTTCATAAAATTCTAGCTTGCACAAATGGTCGCACAATGAAATCGAACTAGCGATACGGACCCGCGCGATTATTTGAACGCAAACGGCTGCAGTTTATTATTATTAAGAGGTAACGTACATATAGTTTATAAGGAATTTATGTAGAATTTGTCAATAATTTAAATATCTTTTTATTTTTTAATGCTTTTGAGGTGATAATTAAATAAATAAGTAAATACAAATTAGATATTTTTTCTAATCATTTTGTCATAGACTAGATAAACACGTTAGATTACGAAGTGGTACAATTAATTGTTAAATATAGTTTTTTTTTTTTTTTTCAATCAAATCGTACAGCCGTAAGACAAACCATTTCAACTTAGGAGTAATTGTTGTATAATTTTGTCAAAGCCGATCGACTCGTTGAGGTTTGCGTCGTCTTAAATGAAAATGCGCACAAACTCAGCGGCTCTTGTGGAATACAAACTTTCTGGAATCTCTAGCCCAATAACCACCCCATTCCTTGTGTAAATACCCCCAGTCAATGATTTACTGGGGAATTAATCCGTATCCAGTTTGATAAATGAGCAAACGTTCGGTAGAGCTGAAATTACTGAAGCTTTTGCTGTGTGCTGAATATTTATGATCATTAATTCTCTATTTAGACTTGGTGAAAAGGCGGCAGAATGGGGGAGCTACTGTATTGCGCTCGCGACACGACGGATGAAGGAGAGGGGAGTGAAGGAGGGGGGGATTCGCTAACAAATATACACAGCAGGAGATGAACAGAAGATTTAATTTTCCTGACTATAGACAGCCACGCTCGCTGCTCGACTGCTCATTTAATGTGGATTATATTTTTTACAGCGCCTCATTTGGTGCGATAATGTAATAAAAACAGAATTATAACTGTGTTAATTGTGAACGGTACAAAAGCCGAGACTTTCTCGGTCGCTTCATATGAGCACGGAATACCGTAGTCGATAACGACGCAGAAAACAAACAAACAAAAAAAAAATCCTGCATGTCAACCCGAACGATTTTGCGTCTGCCGCAAAAATGAATGTGCGCGTTTGGTATGCAATATGTGGAATCATCAGCTGAGGGTTTTGTCAGACCTGCCAGAAAAATGGCTCTGTTTATGAACAACATATGCACATTATGCAGTGTGCTCAGAGTGAATGATTTCACAATAGCTTTAAGTGGATGCCAGTGCAAGGCAGGCAGAGAGAGTGAGCGAGAGAGAGAGAGAGAGAGAGAGAGGGAAGAGCAGAAAGAGAAAAGGCATCCATGTGTGAAGAAAACAGACCTGTTGCAGAAAGCTCTGTGGGCAACACCAAAGAACACCCACACGAGAACGCCTGACTCATTAAACACACTGCAGGGCTCTTACCTTTCACAATGCTCTGGCCCTGCAGCTGCTCCCGTGGGATAAAGACGGTGTAGAAGTTCTGGGAGAATCCGGGTCTGCATCGATCCAGGATCAAACCCTCAGCACTCCCCTGAGGAAAGATAAGAGCAAAGCAAAAATCCACGCTGAAAAGCTGGCATATATTTATAATTAACGAGTGCCTAAAGATACGATTTAAACACGGCTTGTTTATGTAACAACCTCAGCAGCGACCTCATTTCCCCTCTCGTCTGTTCCACCCACTCAGCATTCAGCATCGACAGTACACTAATCACCAGCCTGATCATCTGTCATCATCTGCACCTGGTTCTCACTGGTTTATGCCTAAAGTTAGATTTGTTTTTTTATGCTTAAACGATTCATTCGTTGATGTGTGGCTTAAGAAACAAACAAAAAAAAACTGCTCAGGTACAGGGACAGGACTGAAAAAAAAAAGTCCATCAGGAGGCCTGGAGTGCTATACCTCAAGACTACATTGAAAATACAAGAAAGTCTGTCTCTTTGTAAGCACGATATGAAGAAATGAGGTGTGGCTCAAGATTTATTTATAGATGCACAACACCGTACATATTACTAGTACCCATACAAACCACACTGCCACCCGATACGATATGATCATGATATCTCGATGCCGATTCGATTTGTATTGTGATTAAGTGAGTATCACGATTTTATACACGATTTTAAACAAACTTAGCAAATAATTTGTTCCTACGACACAGGATGCAGTGCGGCTTGCCAGAGTGTGTGTAGATTAGACAGCACCACCTGTAGGATTATAGAGGAACTGCAGCACCTCAAAATTAAACAAAACGAATTAAAGAATAGTTTTCAAAAAATAAATTCGGCAATGACACATGATTCGGCAAACAAAAGAATCGCGATACATCACCCCCCCACCCCCCCATCTCTAACTTTTTACTGGAAATTGGAAATTTGCTTTCGTTTAATCTCGATGCAGTGGCACTTTAGTATTTTGCGCTGTCCTTTTCCGTACACCCTGCCATCTTGTAATTCTCTACCCAGTCGAGCTGACATTCAGGCTCTCGACTTCTTCTATGTTGGATTTCTCGTTAATATGATTCACAGTCTAAAAAAAGAACCTATTGCTCTTTCATTTTTTAAGAACCAACAGCAAAACCTGGGTGTTCGTCCTTATCGATCTTTTCTTCTAATTAAATGCTAGCAATTTCACCATGTGACAAACTGACAGCAATAACAAAAAGCAGGACGGAGCGCACCAACCAGTGAATGACAAGCACGGTATTCACTGTACTCATAAACATATTAAAATATGAATAGATTTAATGCGAACCACGGCTGGCTTTTCCTTTTATCTATGCGATGTCTGACTTTCCATTCATAGTCTATAAGACCGTCATGTAAGAGTGAGTTGTAATTAACAAGGACACAGCTCTATGCACCCAGCTTATCCTTATAGAGCGTTTGAATGTACTTCAAAAATTTCTGACTTGATTTTCATATCAGAAATGTTACATTCCATTAATCTTGTAACAAAAAAATCAAACAAATTTAATCTCATTGGCATTTTACTTTGATTTATAAAATGACAGATTAGTGCATGACACAGGTAAAGGTCCGGGAAGCGATTCCCGATCACTGACCTGTTAAATCACATGCCTACAAAGGCTCGGCTTCCACCGTGATGAAGCCATGTCAGCATTATTACCCGTGTCTGCTATAAAACTCTTGAGAACCTACAGGGACCCCTAAAGAGGAAGCCTTCACTGCAGTCTCTGCCAACATTGAGCAACAATGCATGCGTAAGCAGAGCAACTAGAGGCCGGCGGGTTGAAAACGGAATGCACTCGTGGCACGGAGCCACGATCGCGTACCAAGCCGCTGGTGCAAATCCCTCTTCGGGAACATTAACAGATGTTTCTTTGTGTACGCCGATCAACGCTGACAAGCTAGGAACCGAGCAAAGTAAATCAGCACGTCTGCTGAAATTTAAATTCAGAAAAAAAGGGGAGGCAACTGCACTACGGAGGAAACCTTTAACAAGAATCAATCTACAACCGGACTATACTGTAGATGTGTGCAACCTTACGTTAATTAGATTTTCAATAAATCATGATTAGTGACCAAGAAAAGTACGGATACCTTTTGTGTCTGAGGCACACACAGTCATTTCAGGACAGGGTGTGTGGGTGTGTATGCCTACACGTGCACTTGAATAGACAACTCAAGACAGTTTGTCTTTTTGATGCAGATTAGTGAACACAAACAAACCATGGCTATCTATATATAATAAAATTGCTTGATCAGATCGGTCTGATCAGTCAAGCTGCAAATCTCTCAGTCCTTTTCTTTTACGATCTCACGGAATAAAGGGAATAAAAGAGCCGGTGGCCGTGACTGCCACCCACCATGCATCTGAACATACTTCTAGCTGCGGCTTTCCGAATGGCTTCGTCAGCACGCAAGTTATGATCGGCATCATCATTTTAAACGCATTACACATGATTTAAACAGTGCTGAATAAGGGATCTCATGCAGAGCTTGCATTTTGTATGTGATGCAAATCAAGCTCTGGTACTACAATTATATATAATCCTACAATAAGGAGGGATGGCTGCATGCACGCATGCATGTGCATGCATGTATACATACATACATACATGCATACATACATATGGTCATTAATAATAAAATGCAGTGTTTTATTTCTTTCCTATTCATGCACGGCACTGGGGGAGCTTGCAGACCATGCAGACAGCGCGCCGCATCCTCTGCACTGGGGATATGAAGAGGGGCGAAAAAAGTGCAGGAGCATCGCATCATTGTACTGCAGCTCCACCACACACACACACACCACACACACACACAAACACACACACACACACATATATATATATATATATATATATATA
>QMIH01000930.1:64503-91471 GCA_003987875.1 Clarias batrachus
CTCGCGCCCCGACTGCAGGTGGAGGAACGGAGAGATGATGTTGAACTCAGCATCACCGCGACACCCCTCCTACTGAAGCGCGCACATGGGAACTGCGATATGGAAAGCCAAAGAGGCCGCGCAGCCTCTAGATGAGAGCCGATTCTTAACATATGGAGAGCAAACTCACTCACGCACTCATCGTCCAAACCGCTTTAGCCTTTAGCACACGTCGTTGACCGTTAAAGAGTTTTTGTAGAAAGAGTTCAAAGGTTAATGCTAAGCTGATTAGCTTTAATTAATCTGTGACATTATTATTATTATTATTATTATTATTATTATTATTATTATATGTGAAATTAAATGTGAAAAAATATCAATTTAGAAAATATACTAAATATTATAGCTAAAACTAAAATATTCATTTTCTAATTAATATCCATTGGTGCAGGTGTTTGTTTACATTGAGCAAGTAGTTTATTGGAAGCTTATTTTAAAATAGATTATTAAATCAGGCAGATAACTGTTCATAACATCACTTTTGCTCGAAATTTTGATTTTACTCATGGTGCAGGTTAAACTTCAGGCAGATGCCTAAATACTGCAAAACTTTCATTAAATTCTGTCCAGACAGTCGATTTAAGATGCGCACACAGTTTAATTACCATTAGATTAATGATGACTTACAGTAGGGCACGAGACACGGTACATTCTGTATGTGGTGCTAATCTATGGCAGGGAAAACACACATACAGTCCACACACTCATTTTCACACTCTACAGGCAATTTGGGAATGGCAATTAGCCTAATCTGCATGTCTTTGCAAGGGGAGAACATGCAAACTCCATGCACTTGGACTCTGAGGTGGGATTTGAATCCTTAAACTTGGCGGTGCAAGGCCACAGTGCCGCTCTCACTACTCACAACAATAATTTAAAAAAAAAAACTGAGAGTGAACGAAATGAGTACTTCCTTACCCAAACTTGCAATGACATTATACCCAAAAACTGCACATATACAGCAGTACCTCAGCATACAAACACGCCACATCATGATTTTTTGCCTCAAGAACTGAAATTGTGCAAAAAATTTGATTCGACATGCGAAGCATTTTCGGCACACGAGAGAATGAACCAAGCTGACTGAATGCCGGCAAAGTTGTGCATACGTCCGGGACATCAGTAATCAGCCAAGCAAAGCGGGCTTGCATTTTTTTGTTTGTTTGTTTCTTTTTGTAGGCATTGGACTACAGTTTGGAAGGTCTCAGGTTCAAACCTCACGACCTCAAAGTTACCATTGTTGGGCCCTTGAGCAAGGCCTTTAACCCTCAACTGCTCAGATATATAATGAGATCAAAAATGTCTCTCTCTGGTCGCTCTGGATAAGGGCGTCTGCCAAATGTCCAAATGTAAATATAAAACTCGAGCCACTTTCAGTTTGGTTTTTAAATCAGCCAGTGCCAAGAGGAATCATAAATGAAGGTTAATTGTAGTTTAATGTAAATTAATTTGATATTTTTTTCCTTTATTTACATTTCTTTACTAAAAGTTTTGTTCGTTTTTAAATGCAAAAACATGATTATACTGTAGAGTTCGAAATCTGTAATATTTATTATTTCACTTGTTCCACTTTAGAATGGACCTCAGATAACTAGTTCAGACTGTTCTGGGGTTAAATCCCAAATAGCATAAAACGGAAAGCTAGTGCACTGTGTTGGGTGTATAATACCATGTTCCGCAAGTAGTGAACTTGGTTCAGGGGTTACAGAGGAAATTGAGCTTCAGTCTTGTTAGAAGTTAGATGGATTTGTAGCTCATGTTATCTTTTAGTGATACCGTACTGGACCGTACCAGTCTACTTTAATACTGTACATAGTCAAGCATATCATAACAAATCATTTTTCACTTTATCCACACAGCGTTTTATTTTTGAAGATGCCTAATGCTTGATTCTTCCACTTGGCTTTAATTTAACTACATTATCAAAGTTTTTTCTACCAGGTGGGAATGTCACCGGCAAGGCTGTGTACCATGCTAAAAATCCAGCCTCGTCCGACAAGCTACCGGCTGCCAAAATTCAGGCCAAGCTAGTCAAGCTGGCAGACCATCTTTGCCAGCTGGCAAGTGCTGGTAGATGAGAACATTCTTTCATTCATCTTCAGTAACTGCCTTATCCTGGTCTGGGTCACGGTGGATCCAGAGCCAGTACCTTGAACATAGGAATACATACTGGATGGTACTGTATGCACACACACACACACACACACACACACACACACACACACACACACACACACACTCACACCTAGGGGCAGTTTGAGTCACTAATCCACCTACCAGCATGATTTTGGGAGGTGGGAAGAAAATTTGAAGAACCGCCAGTGAACCCACACATACACAGAAAGAGGACATGTGGAATGTTCTCAGGCTTGAACCTGGGACCTTGGAGTGTGGAGTGAGGCGGAAACATTATGCACTAAACCGCCATGCCACTGCTGATTGAAACAGATGTAGATAACAGAATGCTAAAACATAATTTGCCAATTTTGTAAAGCAGTAGAAGGAAATCTGAAGTCGTCTATAACGGAAATACGGTATTGCAAGAATATTCCATGAAACAATTCATGCTAGAACCTTTCACTACATTGATTAATCTGACACAGGTCATTAGAAAGGAGTGTATTCATGGCTGCATCCCAAACCACATACTACACACTAAATAGTATGTCTAGATATTAACGAGACCATTAGTGTGCTGAAGGACTATTTACAGTACTGCGCTAGTGTGTGGTTTGGGACGTGGACCAAGACGAAGCAGTCACTGGTTTATTTTGCCATGCCTCAGTATTTCATAAGCATTATGCAAATTAAAGATATGTGGATGTATAGCAAGTCAATGATATTGTCAGGATTTTTGTATTATTATATATATTTTTTATGCCACAGCACCACCAGCCGTTGTGGGAGAAATACAGAAGGGGATGAAGATTTGTGGCTGGAGATGATTTCTTTTTAGCACAGACTGTAGATTCATTCCACACCTTGGCTTATGCAATATACTCATTTCATTAGGTACACATTGTTGGTACTGGCTTGGACCCCTTTTGGCTTCAGAAGTTCCTTTGTTCTTCGTGGCATAGATTCAAGAAGGTGCTAGAAACATTCCCTAGAGGTTTTGGTCCAAATTGACATGATAGCATGACATAGTTACTACAGATTTCTCGGATGCACATCCATGATGTGAATCTCCCATTTCACCATATCCCAAAGGTGCTCTATCGGATTAAGATCTGGTGTTATTTGGTGTTGTCATGTTCTCACAATGGGATGGACATGATCAGCCCCAATACTCAGATGCTTACTGTACCACCACCAACAGCAGCATGAACCTTTACAAGTTCTGATCCTACCATCTCAAAGTAACCGAATTGAGACTCATCAGATCAGGCGATGGTTTTCCAATCTTTTAAGGTCCGATATTGGTGAGCTCAAGTGAAGTGTAGCCTCAGTTTCCTGCTTTTAGCTGACAGCAGCGGCACCAAGTGAGGTTTCCTTCTGCTGTAGCGCATCTGCTTCATGGTACAACATGTTTTGTGTGTTCAGAGATTCTTTTCACTGAGAATACCTCGGTTGTAATGAGATGAGTTATTGTTGCCTTTCTATCAGTATAAACCAGTCTGGGCATTCTACTGTATGTAATGAATTGTATTGTGTGTTGAATTCGAACAAGGCGTCTTAGTTACTTTATAATATTTTTTTATCATATCACTTTATATCGTTCTCCAAAATTTAAAAAATAATTGTGTCATAAATTACACAAACTACACAACGGCAGACTTACTGTTATTTGGTTTAGAATGGTTTAGTAATCAGAGGACCTGTCATGAACAGAACGCTTTGTATTACAGACTTGTAGTTGGCTGTCTTCGGGTCCGTGTGTGATACTTTGCCTCTTTGTGACCCTGTATTAAAACCAACTGTTCAACCTCACTAGTTCCATTGTCAAGTGTTTTAGCCTCCTGTCTAACATCACCACTAGCGCTCACCGATGTCGGGGTCCAAAAACCCCTGCCAAATCAAACAGCTTTCCCAGGCCTGCCAGGCTGAGCTCTGCGGCTCAGCAACACAGTGTTTAAGAGTTTATTTTACCTCTTTTAATTTTTCAATTCTTAACATCAAATCATTCACTGACAATTTAATTATCGAAAAATTTGCATTTCAGCAGTAAACTCTGGCTTGCCATAATGGATTTCATACACTGATTACTTTGGAACTGCACGGAGCCAAATACTGCCTGGATGCACGCTTGATGCACAAGGCGGTAAATCCTGCCTGCTGGCGATTTGTTTGCTAGGAGTAAATGACAGCTGTTCGTCTTCCTAGTGAGCGCTAATCACATAGCGGTCGCTTTTTTTCCGCGTCCTGCCACAATTCTACGAAATTGAGACCAAAGCTGCATTTCCTCTTCTTGTGCTATGCACTAAATACGCTATGTCGGCCAAAACATGGTACTGCATTGGTGCTAAAAAGTGTCTGACACAAAGTAAACAAAACATTGATCTATTTTTGGCTGTTCACGTCCACACTAGTTACTTTCTCCCGCACCACTTTTTAAAGACAGAAAGAGAGAACAATTATACAGTAGCACTGGATCACTCCATTTCCTTTTGTTTGTTGTCATCGATGATGTTGATGTTGACGATGTTTGAGACGGGTTTGAAAGCATGATTAATATCATGATATTTAACACCACGATAACGATGATGTTTAAAGCAGCTTTTAATTTTTTACTTTTTTACTTTTTGCCTTAAGAGATCGCTGGTGAAAAAGGAAAACGCTGGTGAAAATGTTGCACTGATTGTTGCACTGAGTCTTTCCTCGTTGTAGTTCTCAGTTTTTGAAAGTTTTTGAATAATTGAGAATGCTTTCACTGATGCATTAGCCTAATGAAAATAACATCTGTGGTCTTGAAAGTAATATGTTTCAGGCTGTCTCAGGAAATGAACGCCAGCTCTTGTTTCTTTATTTTATTTTTTTGTTTTTTTTGTTTTTGGAACAGCCTCACTGATTCTGTCTGGAAGCAGAAGACAAACTTCTACAACTGTATCTTTAACACTGAACGAATCACAGCAGTCTACTTTAGTTATTGGAGGCTCAGATATAAAACCAAAAAAAGTTCATGTTTAATTTCAGTATTTATTCCAAGTGTCTGTTTAACCTCAGCCGAAATTAACCAACGTTTTCTGTAATTAGACCTACTGTATATCTATATCAAGATTTGGTAGTTTAAATATTACTGAAAAATGTCTAATTTTTTAACATCTGGAAATGAAAGAGGATTTTGCAACTTGCTTCATCGTGGCTGATTTCAAGAAAATGATTCATCACAATGTCAAGAACATTTACACTTATTCATATTTATACAACTGTCATCTTGAGAACTAGTTGCAGATGATGATAGATGATCAGGGCAGTGATTAGTACAGTATACTGATAATGCAGAATGCTGAGTGGTTGGAACGGACGAGAGGGGAAATGAAGTCGCTGCTGAGGTTGTTACATAAACAACCAGCTTTTAAATGGTATCTTCAGGCGTTTTGCAGCCTGTCACAGTAAAACCTTTGTTCCCATTTCTTTAATCTCCATGTTCTCATTTCATTTTACACGAAGAAATGGGGGGCCAGGACTTCTGCACATTACTTTATATAATGTCCACATAATGTTTTCCAATTTGGTTAAAACTAACACATTAAAATAAATAAGTCTATATAGTATTAGCTTGTTTATTTTAGATATTTAGAGGTTCTGCTTTGTGCAGAAATTTTTAGTTATACTCATACTTACCATTAGGGGACGCTTTCTAAAAACACTAGCCTAACATGTGATTGGTCACCAATGTACACGTACAGTACAAACAGAAATCTCTGTATTGACCAGGGTTTAAATAAACCAATCAGATTCTTCCCCCATTGTGATCTCATATAAGAAGACGATGGCTTGTTGCTTACAGTAGCTCTGCTGATCTCTGATGGGGCGTGGCTCAGCAGTTACTCATTTACATAGACACTGGAATGGAGCATTTGGAAAAGGAGTGAAATAATGTAAATGAAGTTGGATGTATAAAACACAACACCTTATCCGAAGGGATATTTAAGCTGATTCACATATAAATCTGTGTTAACGAAATCTGTTGAAGAAATAATAAAATACAGGCATATCATTACTACGCGCCATGATAAAAAGCTCATTTCATTGTCCAAGGAGACAAACATCTCCAAACTCCCATCTTGTACAGTATTTACCATAACTCTAACATTATACTGTATGAATGCCCTTCAAATGCAGAATAGTAGACAGAACATTTTTAATTTAAATAACATCATTCTCACAGTGTGAAAAGTATGTGAATTATTATGAATGTAAACACTGAACTTTCTTTTTTAGAGACCATGGTTTGTGTGTTATTTAAATAACAATCTAAAAAGTATATCTAATAAATAGACAATAATTCAGTAATTCTCCCTCATCATCTATACCGCATTATCCTGTATATACTGTAGAGTCGTAGGGGGCCTGAAGCCTATCCCAGGGCACACGCATATCTACACACTACAGGCAATTTGGGAACGCCAATTAGCATGCCTTTGGGAGGAAACCGGAATACCAGGAAGAAACCCACCAAGCACGGGAGGGTGCAAAGTCCATGCACACAGAGGAACCTGACGGGGAATTGAACTCATTCCCTGGAGGTGCAAGGGGACAGTGCCAACCACTAAGCCAACGTGTCACCTTGGTTTGCGTTTTCTTTAAATACCAATACAACATATATATTTAATACATTTTCTATTTAAAAAATGAAATTAAGCATGCATACAAGAAATAGTAATGCATTTAATTGTGAAAAAAAACAAAACAAAAAAACACTTGCTTCACAAAAAACAACTAGCCAGTTTAAAGAGCTCTGCATGTCATATTTTCTATAAAGTCATTCCACAGCTTGAATGACGCACTGATGGAATTAACCGACTGTGCCAGATTCCCTGCATCCCCACTGTCCCTATATCACACGTTTTTTTTAATCCCGGAGAAGCCCAGACCACATCTTCGCACATCTCACTGCCGGCATGTGCAGCGCGGACATGAATTATCCCTGGAAATGCAATTTCATTCATGACTAAGATCAGGGATCTCTTGACATCAGGTGCGGCGATAAAACACACCTCTCGCGGCGCGCTGCAATATGTTTCCCGAGCAAGAGCGTCCCAAAGTCACTCGGAGCGAGCACTTTCACGCCAGCTGCAACAGCAAACAGGAAAATGTGCGGAGAATAAGCAAATAATATCTCTGCGGTTTGCACTTCTCTCTCGCAAGAGACAGCCATAAATAAAAGGCTGTCACACTCGCTATGCGTTTCATCTAACGGGAGACAAATGGGTGCCGCGCGCAGTTTCTTCTGCCTGACCTTTAGGCAGCAGTTACACTGCGCGATGATTGCTTGATGTGCTCACGGAGGCCAGGACACTGACGAATGATGCTGAATGTCATCTTATTTTTTTCCTTTGAACCCTCACACCAGAAAACACTTTGCTTAATTAACCTCTCTGTCTGCTTCCCTGCTGTGGCATTCTTCTCCTCATGCAGCACAGGGAAAACCAAAAAACTAAATACTGCATCTGCTACAGTACATATTTCACGCTTTATAGAACAATCTAAGAGAGACAGAGATACTGGTACAGGATACAAGACAGATTGTTTTCCAATAACGTATTCATATCTCATACAACAGCAATTTATCAACACTAAATATTCTCCTTAATTAAAAACTCCCCACCTTTTTGCCATTTATCCAAAGGGCTAGCAAGTCAAACCGGGACTTATGATGGAATGTCTGGTAAATGAGGGTGAAAAACCAATTGATGTTTACAGACGACTTCAAGGTCTGTAGCAAACGCCTGATCCGTGAAAATCGACGGATTAATTTTTCTCCAACGAGGCGCCTCTGTCTACTGGGACCTCGCTCCAAGCCATTTGCACATGTTTGGGAAATCCCATTATAGAAGTTCTTGGGAGGCCGGCGTTTCAGATGTGAGGCGTCATGAGAAATCTTTCACCCTTAATGGTAAGCAAAAGTGCATTAGCATGGCAGTGTATTATATTGAGAAATAGACGAAGTTTCTGCTCTCATAACTGTGTTCTTTCATTCTGCACAATCAAAAGTCCTGGTTTGACTTGAACACCCCTGTTGATGGTTTGGTACAGAACGTTTGAGGGGAAATAAGTTACCTTGTGCTATGACTGTCTTTATGTTGTAAAAAGCACTGGCGCTGGAGACTCCTTCCAAAAACAACATCATACAGTATCAGTGATTAAATCATAATATTTATGTACACTGTACACCAATGTCTTTATAGGAAATATAGAAATCATAATACATTAAAACAAACATTACAGTCACAGCCAGAACTACAGTACATCCATAGCTGATGTGTGTTATAGACAATAAATCAATCCCCCTTTGACCAAACAGATTCAATGCTTAATGCTCAACTCTGATTGGTCAGATGTGTGTTATTTTCAAACAACAGCAGAGAATTCCGGCTGATCAATAGTTTTACATGGTATTAATAATGCACATGTTCTACTGCGTTATTGTTTCCATATTACACGCTATCATACCCTGAGATGTGTACGGCGGACTTAGGGAGAAAAAGTTTTTAAAACTTGCTGCTGTTGAACAAAATTGCGTCATTACCGACTGGGTTGAAACCACTTTCGGTTTTCGGTTCATTATCCCGTTTCTACAGTAGGTAAAGTGACAGGGGCTGTGTGTTGTTAAGTTGGAGAGAGAGAGAGAGAGAGAGAGAGAGAGAGAGAGAGAGATTATTCTTATTATTATATCATATAATTCTTCTTTTTATTGTTATTATTATTATTTTATTATAATTAGTTGATATATAGTATTTATTATTACTATTATTATAATATTTTTTATTATCATTATTATTATCAACCTTGCTATCCTTTTTCCTTTTATTTTTTAATAATGTTCACGAGTGTCACTGTATTTTTGTCTGCAGAACTAAATGTCTGCATTCTTTTATTTTATATACGTGTACTTATTATTACTCTATTATTTTGTTCCTGTTTTATATATATATATAAAATCTAGCTACTCCTTTTATTTTCTTGTGAATTATTTCCAACCATTGGCAATATTTGTCATGCCAGTAAAGCACCTTTGAATCTTGAGAGAGAGAGAGAGAGAGAGAGAGAGAGAGAGAGAGATTGCACAACATTAAATCCAACAACATGATCTTTATAATGATCTCTAGCTCAGCAGGTTAAAGCTCTGGGTTACTGATCAGAAGGTTGCTGGTTCAAGCCCCATCTCCACCAAGCTGTCACAGTCGGGCCCTTGAGCAAGGCCCTTAACTCTGTCTGCTCGGGGCTCACCCTGCCCTCTGACCCCACTTTCCTAACACACTGGATTATGCAAGTAAATGTATTTCAGTGTACTGTAATGTACGTATATGAGACAAATAAATACTCCTTCTGTGCCGTGTACTGTAATACACTACAGACCGTCCTGCTCTTCACATACAGTCATTTTAATGCACTTGTTTTGGTTTAAGTAAAGGCACACCCTGTCACATGTTATTCTTTCGCGTAACACGTATAGCCAACAATGTGCTCAAACCTGTAGTGTGGTACTGGTATGTACAGTATTAATCTTCTAATCCCAATCCTAATATCAAGTCAGGACAATTTTAACCAACTGGACAAAAACATTTAAAACAGACACTGGCTTATTTATTTAACGTATTAAACTAAGTACGGTTAGTGCTCGGTATATATTATTACTAACGTTTTCCATCCTAAACTCTAGCTGTTGGATTAGATTATTATTATTATTTTTTTATTCATTCAACATTACTAACAAAGGCCACTTAGTAAATACTGTATGCATGTCCAAAAGGCTGCTTTTGAATGCTGGTTTACCAAATAATGTCCCTCTTAACCACGCAGAGCGGTTATATAACCAGACTCCTCTGGTCACGGGAAGGAAGATAATTGTGCTTAAAATATCTTGGCTGTTTCAAGGGCCATTGAGATGTGTGAATTTAGCCTTTTAGCCCGAGAGTCATTATGTAATGTGTTAGTGTTAATGACCTCGAGGACATTTTTCAATTCGGATAATTAAAAGCATTTAGAAAGCCTTTATGTGGGCAGCACATTTCCCTGGATATCTATAGATTATTATTATTTTAATTTTTTTTACATAGTAATATTCACATCGATCAACATATTTTAGCTTAACCCTTTTACATACTGTATCCTCAATGAAATTACAAAGGGTGAACACTTGACTATTACACCCATACCTGTATGATCCAAATCCGTAAGGATTAATATGGGGCTGGTCACATGATCCACATGATTTGAGGATTTGTTCGGGAAATCTTAAAACGGCATGCAGCATCTTATACACATGTTTCCTTGTAGCTTTGGATCACCAAGGCCAAGATATGGATGTATTGTAATGTAACTCACCAACACCATCTGCACGTTACAGAGATCCGGCTGTGAGTTATCGCCACATCCCGCATACAGTCCTGACCTCACTCCAAGCCATTTCCACATGTTTGGGCCATCACAGGAGTTCCTGGGAGGCCAGCGTTCCAGACGTATGACGTACGCCTCCCAGGAACACTTTCTACCTTGATGGTAAAGTATCTAAGCACTAGTGAAACGCCGGGCTACACTAAATAACAAATAAGTGTGAACGCTTGACCGTTACACAGAATTATTACCTTTGATTTGTGACCAAACTGTCTAAGCGTCTACAGTAAATATAACATATTTATAACCGAGAAATTCCATACCAGCTTCAATATAGCGATACAGCACATTTTCCACAAGTCTCTACGGGTATACAGGGGGATAAACATCATTCTCTCGAAAGATATTCTCGTTCTATGATGGTGGAGAGCGCTGTCCAAATGTCCCATAGGTGTCCGATTGGGTTGGGGTCTCGTACCAGTGAAGGCCACAGCTTAAGATTTAGAACATTATTACACCCAACAAATCATTCAGTGAGCGCAGGTGCACTGTGGATGTTTGCGGGTGCAGAGAAATCGTGGAGGAGTCTAGTTTTATTGGGTCTCAAGTCGAAGCAAATCTCTCCAGCAAAATGAATAATCACCTCCCATAGCGCAACAAGGCCGCTGGTTTTGCCGTAAATTTGTCACCCGTGTGTATACATCATATATAAAGTTTTATGCACCATAAATTCTTTACATAAAGCTCATCAAAAATGGGTTCATGTTTGTGCATTAAATAAATTGTAATACTTTTTATCTGGGCTTTTTCCCTTTCTCAGAATCGCCGCATTGGATCATTTGATCCGCAGATTCAACACTGGATGCCCTTCCTGCTGCTCCAACCCACGCATTTCTCCAGGACTGGCACTGAGGATGCCGAATATCTCTTAGTATGGCTTAGTGTTAGGTTTAAAAACAAAGAGTGTCCGAATTGGGTGTTATGATGACTTAAAAAAAGAATTTTTGCTTGTTGTGTCCGCCGCACCTTCCTACACTGACCAGCCTGGCCCCGAACCAGGAGAGACATCTCTCTCTCACACACACAAGACGATTTCTAAAGATCTCTGTTTATTCTCAGAAAAAAACAGCATATTTAAGCATTTGACCAGGTGCTGTGTCACATACAAGGCCAACATCAAAAGAACCAGTCATTAACATGTCAGCCTTCGAGAGACACGAAGACAGATAGACGAGAGGAAATACATTTGCATTTTCTGGTGAAACAAAAGGGTTTCAGCAGACGTGAGTTGTTTGGGTCTACTCTATATTTGTCTGGATGCGGGTTATAGAAAGTGTTACCACATAAAGAGTCAGGAAGCGAATGAGGGCATAGGAACCTCTCCTCAGATACAGTATACCGCTTTATCCTGTATTCACGGTTGCGGGGGGCCTGGAGCCTATCCCAGGATACATAGACCATCTCATTCACACACTACGGCCAATTTGAGAATGCCTAATCTGTGTGTCTTTGGACTGTGGGAGGAAACCGGAGTACCTAGAGGAAACCCACTAAGCATGGGGAGAACATGCAAACTCCATGCACACAGAGACGAGACTCGAACCTGGCCGGAAATCGAACCCGGATCCTGGAGGTGCAAGGTGACAGTGCTAACCACTACACCAGGCATAGGAACTGTCTCGCAAATCTCCAACCCTCCAAAAGAGCCTCAATTACTTGAACCAAATAATAAACTTCCATTTTGAAAATCCACAAAACCTCCCAGCCTTAAAAAAATGCATGAGAGAAGAAAGCACAAAAGGCAGAGAAATGGTACTGTATAGTAGTTAGCAGTGTGGCATCACGTCTCCAAGGTCACGGATTCAATTCCCTCCGTGAGGTGTGTGTGCATGGAGTTTGCATGTTCTCCCCGTGCTTGCTGGGTTTACTCCAGTTACTCTGGTTTCCTCCCACATTCCAAAAACATGCAGATTAGGTTAGTCCGTAGTGTGTGTGTGTGTGTGTGTGTGTGTGCGTGCGTGCGTGCGTGCGTGCATGCGTGTGTGTGTGTGTGTGTGTGCCCTTCAGTGGTTTACAAATGGTGTACCCACTTTGTGCTCAAAGTCTCCTGGGTTTTAGACTCCAGGCCCCCCGCGACGCTGTTCACAGGATATAAAAGCCAAAGAAAGCAAGAGGTGGAGTTATTTACTCCTCTTCAATCCTACACACCCTACACAACTGCATGTGGCAAAGCTATTTATTCTGCACGCATTGTCCGAACATTAAAAAACGCTTGTCATTTGAAAGAAAAAATGCAAATGCAGCATTTTACTGAAACCAATTATGTACAATTTGCCTTTTGATGATTGTGAGGTGGAGAATAAATTAATAATACATGCGTTCACAGGGAGGGAGGGGCAACACTGTTGAGCAATGGCAGGCTTGTGAGTTCATACTGTCAAACAAAAATGCAATAATGCATAAAAATGTCATCTGAATAATGCAAAGGCAGAATGCATAAATAGTAGATTAGGCCTGATTTAATTATGCTGCCACGAAAGCCAAGCTTGGCATTAAACAAACAAGTGCAGGCAAGCGGAATGAGTCGCTCAGTGTACACATGACCTGGTGCAGGAGCCAAGGGGAGGTTAACACTCTGATCAAATGGAGCACGGTGTGTGTAACCTATTTTGCTCTGCAGGCTTCCAGACACTGTCTGTGAACACATCGCTGCTAAAACACACTAGGGCGTCTTTTTTATGTGTTTATTTTTTTATTTTATTGCCTCCAAGTGCACAATTCACGTGTAAACGATAGAACGCTGAGGGTCTTCTAAGATGGTTCGAAACTCTGCTCGATATACATGAAAATTAGTTACAGAACATGTGCCGGTCTGTTGATCTTTTTATTATAATTTCATTCTAATTCAAGTGCAGCATAAAAGGTCCCATTTCTTAAATAGTTAACAAAGATTTTAGAGCTCCGCGAAAGTGTGTGTGAGGGAATGAGCCTTTCTTTGTCTATATAAATGAGCTACCACTAAACCACACCCACATCCTAAGCAATAAGCCAGCTCGGAGGTGGGGGTTGGGGGGACGGGTCTTCTTATATGAGGTCACAATACAAAAATGAAAATAGGACAAAAAGCAGGAGTTGTTTTTTTTTTTTTTTTCTTCAATTTTTTGTACATGCACACTGAAGATCCATCCGAATGTCTAAACATGGCAAAAAAAAGAGAATTTTGCATAAAAGGTCCGCTTTAATGCCTCCCTTCCACCCACCACAAACACACAGCACAAATTCATGATCCAGCCACAAACTTGTCTTTTTACATTTCGTTTCATATTTCTGTAGGATCAGAGGGTCAAACAAGAAGCACAGAATGAAACAGTATCTCAAAACTGGGCCAAAAGAATCAACCGAAAGGAAAAGCAAACTAAATATGTAGCAAAAGTAGATGAAACGCTACTTTTTAACCAAACCAAACCACATTACATCACAGTTTGCCTCGTGTCTATCGATATTTAACATTAAAATGCCTAGGGTTCGTTTTCTTCCAGCACTTGGGGATTTAGTTCATCTTAACTGGTAAAAAGATTGTTAACTTTAGTGGTGGGTAGTAACTAGTTACATTTACTTACAGTAAATAACATTTTGAAAAAAAAAATACTTCTACGAGTAGTTTTACTGCACCATACTTTTTACTTTTACTTGAGTAGATTTCTAAGAAGAAATGCTACTCTTACTCCGCTACATTCAGCTACACTTTAAGGGGGGCGGCGCCCCTGCGCCCCTTATTGACCGGCCACCACTGCTCAGTACTTGAGTAGTCTATTCATCTAATGCTTTTTTACTCTTACTTGAGTAATCCTTTTTTGAAGTACAGCTACACTTACTTGAGTACAATTTTTGGCTACAAACGGTTAACAGTTTATAACAAATGTTTATATATTTATTTATTAATTATACGTTTATTCTGTGGAGCATGGAAGCCCAGAAGTTCACATTTTAAAGTATCTCATTATTTCATAATACAAGGGCCGTTCAAGTCAAACAGGGACATTTGTGTAATGGAATTTCTTGTAATGAAAACTTCAAGCACAGTACGATGATCTTAACCGCAGTAAAACATTTTAAAGAATGCCGTATGTCTGCGAATGGCTCTGAGCACACTGCACCTGTTCCCATGAACACTCAGCGATTGGAACGCCTGATCCATGAAAATCAACAGATAACTTGTGACCAGCTTACAGAAAAGACACATCTGTCTATGGGAACTGTACACACAACCATTCACCAACACCACTTGCACAGTACAAGAACTCAGCTGGGAGTTGTTGCCACATCCCCCATACAGTCCTGACCTCACGCCAAGCCATTTCCACATGTATGTTTCATTAATGGAGTTCCTGGTTCATGGTTCTGGCATACTGAGAAAACTTTCTACCTTGATGGCATCTAAGCACTAGTGAAACACTTGGATAAATGACTTAGTGTATCAGGGGATTATATAGAGAAATTAAGGGAGTGTTTACTCTCATAAAATTATTTTACCTTACTGTAATTGCCTGTCATTTCAAATTCTTGTTATTTCAAGCTATTAAATTAATATTTTATGTATTTATTTATTTAATTTATTTATTTAGTGGTTATGTCAAGAGTTCATATTTGTATATATGTAGCTATAAATGACAGTGGATTTAATATCAAAGCTGTCTAACCTTCTAAACAAGACAACAAATAATAGAATAAAGATGATAAGATTTATATTTATCTTTCTGACTAAGTTTAGTAAGGACATAAGTCCTTAGCAGGATGTCCTTCCAGAAGTATCTATTTTTATCAAAACCCAAGCTATAAGTTTCAGGGATTGTTATAACCCACAGTACCGTCCTATTCTTTAAAACCCTTGTGTGCTGAGGCCGCTGTGATACAGTGGATAATGTTTAAAGCTTTTGTTTTACATAACAGTCTAAAATTTTTATATCCAGTTGGTTTAATTGTCTTAAATTTATGCCCAGAAAGTCATAACAGTCTGAGTTAATAACCAGACATAAGGGTTTTAAGGGAAGGGATTTGTACAAACACATCTGAAGCAGATACCTAAAAACGTCTACCAGTAGAAAATTAAATCAATATTGTGATTTTTATTGCGTATAGACTGTATAGAGGACAGGGTGCCACTGGACAGGGTGGCAATCAATCGCAGTGCACACGGGCATTCGCTCACTTTGGGCAATTCGGTACCACCAGATAGCCTAACCTGCATATCTTTAAACTATGGGAGAAAACTGGAATATTCAGTTATCCAGCATAACCCATACACACACTGATCAGCCATAACATTATGACTACCTACCTACCTACCTACAATATTCAATCGCTCCGGCACCTTTCTATCATTAACCTTTCCATCAGTTTGATCTACACTTGAGCTTCTATTGGATCAGACTGCAATGGCCAGACTTCGCTCCCCATGTACATCAGTGAGCCTTGACCACTAGTTCACAGGTTTTCCTTCCTTGGCTTCCTTTTGGTATGTCCTAACCACTGCAAACCAGGAACATCCCACAAGAACTTCAGTTTTGTTTGCCGCAGCCCTCTAGCCATCATAATCTGGCCCATGTCAAAGTTACTCAAATCCTTATGCTTGGCCATTTTTTATGCTTCTAACTTCAACAATGGTACTGTACGCCCTGACCACTGCAGACCAGGGGGAAATAAATAAATAAATATTGATAATAATATATACAGTATATACTGTACAGACCAAAAGTTTGGACACACCTTCTCATTCAGCGAGTTTTCTTTATTGTGTTCTTTATTGTGTTCTTTAGCCCAAACGTGTCTCTTCTGCTTGTTGTCTGTCCTTAGCAGTGGTTTCCTAGCAGATCTTCTAGCATGAAGGCCTGATTCACACAGTCTCCTCTTAACAGTTGTTCTAGAGATGTGTCTGCTGCTAGAACTCTGTGTGGCATTGACCTGCTCTCTGATCTGAGCTGCTGTTAACCTGCGATTTCTGAGGCTGGTGACTCGGATGAACTTCTCCTCCGCAGCAGAGGTGACTCTTGGTCTTCCTTTCCTGGGGCGGTCCGCATGTCAGCCAGTTTCTTTGTAGCGCTTGATGGTTTTTGTGACTGCACTCGGGGACACTTTCAAAGTTTTCCCAATTTTTCGGACTGACTGACCTTCATTTCTTAAAGTAATGATGACCACTCAGTTTTTCTTCACTTAGCTGCTTTTTTCTTGCCATAATACAAATTCAAACTCTTTGAATGAGAAGGTGTGTCCAAACTTTTGGTCTGTACTGTATATACTGTATATATATAATCCCCCCCTTCCACTCCCTACACTGCAGTAAACATTAGGTCAACTCACACTGCCTATATCTGCCTGCATGCACTGCATTTATTTTCTCCTTCTGTTTGATGGTGAAAATAGTGATGACTTATTAGCATAACATCTGCATTAGCATAAAAATAGCACTCTGCATTTCACCGCCCAAGTGTTATTAACAATGTTGGCAGCATAAAACCCCATAAACCAATTTAGTAACTGAAAATTGGGCTTTCCAGACCCGTCGAGCCCTAGCTTCATCTCCGACTTGCTTGGCCTCTTCATCTCAGGGAACACTTTTAAGAGCCCGGGCAGCGTGAGAGCAGGTACCGTGAGGTGGCTAGCATAAGAAATGCGATCTGATTGCAGCCTCTTTGTGAGTCGCTGAAATTCAATAGGAAAGCCTTAATCTTTCCCCTGCGCTAAGACTCTGGTGAAAGTCAGAAGAAAAGAAAGGGAGCACATCGTGTTTCCCAGGCTCTAGCTAGCATTAGAGAACACCTTTGAAAGTGATATTCAAGCTGCTAGGCCTAGCGTGGAAGACCATCCTGCGAACAAAAACGCAACTCTAGGACACCGGTTACAGTGGACTCTGCTTTACCTTTTCCCCAGATTATATCAATGTCACACTTTCAGTAAAGGAAAAAAAAGACACTTAAATTTTCTTTTACCAAGATATCATTTAAGATATATTAACTCCATGGGTCCCAGCCTTTTTCGTAGACAGTAACACCATTTTAAGGGCATTGAATTCTCATGATCTTGAATGAACCGCGTGTCCAATAAATAAGCGTTGGTAAAAGGTTGGAAATTATTATTTCAAATAAGAGCTGTGTCAGGCATGGATCATTCATTTTGCGTGCCTCCATCCTCTTAGTACTTCAACCCTTTGGACTATAACCAACGCCAGAATGTGCACTCCTGTAATACACTACAGAAAGACTGCCACTGTGCTGTGTAGATTAAAGAAACCACAAATATTTTATTCCGTAGTGTTTCTAGTATTTGTAATTTATACTGTTGGAACTGGATCGACTCGTTATGCCCCCACAGAGGGATGAATTTGAAATGCTGAGATGGGAAGCACCCGAAAGCTACAGCTACGGCACTTGCAAAGTGCTAACACAGCATAAGGAGGGAGGCACTGAGGGAAGAGGAACCGGGCCAAGCTGAAAAGAGCAAAAGTTCAAGTTTGGAAGGGAAGATACGAGGAAAGTGAGACAAAGTCCAGAGCGGAATCGGAGAGGAAGCTTGAAGGAAAGAGGGAGAAATTGCGAGATTCACTCACAGTCGCAAGGGTAATGACTAGCGCTAGAGGTTCTGCAGCGGTTTAATGAGGCCTGTGAATAGGCAGTAATTATGTGTCTGCGGTAAAGCCAAATGTTTTGTGGTAAAACCGAAGCAAACGGGAAGCACCGGCCTTCCCCGTGGCTGAATCATCACTGATACCAGACAAAGAAAACATGTTGCTATATTAGTTCTGCTCTCATGAGAATTAGGCACATCATGACTGCGTGTTCATTAAAAATAACAATGATGCACTTCACAGGCTGCCGAGAATGACACACGAAGACGGAGATGCACCATTCATTAACTTAATACGCATTCACTCGTTTGTAGAATCGCTATTTGTCCAACTTTCACTAACCGTTGCCATTTATTTCCACATAAACCGACTCATCCATTATGTATCCTCTCGTCTCTGGACTTGCCCATCTACTCGCTCATGCATTCACTTACTCGTTTATTATTCATTCTTTCATTTAGTCGTTCCTGCAAACGCACCGTCGTCGCAAAGTCGCTTCGCACCGGTGCACATGAACAGTAGCAAACGAGAAACTACACACGTCTCAACCACACCAAAATGGTTCAAATTCAAGATTCGTACAAACCAGAAACCCTGGCGCAAAAGATCCCTAGTGCATCCCGGGGCTTTGATTTCATATCATTCATCAAGACATACATCTTTAAGTACTGTAAGCCTAAGATCATCAGAAAGAAAGAGCTTTTCCTGGCAGGCGTACTGAACGGCCACTTGGAGGACTCTTCAGGTCAACAGTGCCTCATCCTCCGCAAAGATCCCGAGATCTGACTTCATTATTCGCTTAAATGGAACAAACCACTTCATTAGATGTCTATTCATATCCTTAGGATATGCAAATCTATGACTATGCATGGAAATGTACTGGGGCCACTGAAGAAAGGAACCTTCTTTAGTCAGAAAACATTCGATTTTGACTGTTTCATACAGTAGATACAGTGTACAGGTACTGTTTTAGTCTTTTGCTGTTGGAACAGCAACCTCTACACTTCGGGAAAGCCTTTCAACTTTTTCTGACGTCCCTCAGACTTATCTTCAGTGAAGACAAGTTCCCCTCACTGCGTTTAGCATGCCAGTCAAGGCAAGGTCCCAGGGTATGGCCAATGGTTTGCACTAGCATTTATGTACTTGGAGCAATACAGTAGGTGAGAGTTGAGGTGTTCGGGAAGACCAAACATTAGATGCTTTGTCATAAATTCCAGCAACTGCAACCGTTTAAGAGGTGCTACTTTGCATATCCCACCAAATGCGCCAAAAAGAGCCTTTGTGCTAAATATAATGGAAATGAAAAATTGGACATATATCACGACTTAAAGGAAGAATGCAAGTGAAAAGAAGCAGAGGAAGACCTACAGGACAGTAGAAGACATCAATGGCCTGATAATAATTTCAGTTGGAATGAGACATCATATGAACCATATACAATGGCGACTCACAACCTGGATGATGATGATGATGATGATGATGATGATGATGATGATGATGGGGTGGGCTGGATTTGATCCTAATCAGCCATAAAATCATTAGTGAGGTCAGACACTGAGGTCAAGGAAGGAGACGGAAGTCCATCCTTCTAATTAAAATCCCAAAGGTTGAGGTCATGGCTCTGTCCAGATCAATCAAGTTCTTTTTGACAAACAATGGCTCAGTGGACAGTGTTTTGTGCACAAGTGCACTGTCATGCTGCAACATGTTTGGGTCCACGCAGTTCCAGTATATTTTGTTGTTACAACTGGGTGCTTCCAACCACTGGTGACGATATCCATTTAGGGATGAATCACATACATATAGGCATGAAAAGTGGGGTGTATTACCTATGACTAGAACAGATTGATGCTGTAAGATATATGATGCTGCAAAACAAGTGAATTGTCCCTGCTGTGCTCTTATTAGGCATGAATGTATGTGTGTCCATCAGCCTGGGACACGCTCGAGCAGTTTCCAGTTCCTAAGACTACAGCTGCATCCCCAGAGATCCTGATCAGCCACTGTGCCTATAATATACTGTACGCTCTACTAATCAGCTAACTTCCTTTGAAAACCGTGACGTTCATTCTCACCCTGGCCTTTTGTTCACTAGTGCAGCCCGCCACGTGAGACAAGTTGGTCATTAATTAAAATTTTTCAGAGGAAAGACAGGGCTAATAGTGCATAAACTTGCCTACAAAGATCATAGTCGACATTACAAAGAGGCACTTGCAGTGAGAAAGTCAAGACAGACTCTTACTGCAGCGTCAACACCAGGGAATCCCTAATTCCTAATACCTGGTCAGTAGTGACAAGGGAATGCTTAATTTTATTTTTCCTAGTGTGCCAGTGAAGGTCTTTAATGACAAAAATATCCTAACGCAGTTTAAACAATCCTCCATCTCCCAACTGTTCAGGAGAAATCCTTTAATTGTATACCTTTTCCATATGCCACCTGGCTAATATGATTATTTCTTTAGTGCAAACATGTTTTCTTTACTATTCCCACTCATAGTTCTGGCTCGATTTTCCCTAAATTGAAATTGGCTGTAATCGCTCCAGTTCGTAAAAAAAAAGAAAAAAAAAAGCCAAGACTTGACCCTAAGGAAATAAGTAATTTCAGACCCATTTATAACTTGCCTTTTCTTGGCAAACAACTTGAACATACAGTACATTAGCAGCTCAGCTCAAAGAACGTTGCGCAATGATTTGTTACACTTGGGCTTACTTTAAAAAAATACAATGAGTTTTCAAGTCAGACCGGGACGTGGGATGAAATTGGCATTAATGAAGGTGAAAAACAGATTGCAGTCGATCACTGCTTACACGTTACAGGAAGTTACTGGGACATTAACGGAGTTCCTAGGAGGCTAGCGTATCAAACAATTTGAGAAATCTTTCGTGTCCAAGCACTAGTGAAAAACTGTGATAAGTGCACTAGTGTAGCACAGAGAAATAAGAGAAGTTACTGTATGCCTGTCATAACCGAGTTATTCTGTTATTCTGCACAATCAAAAGTCCTGATTTCACTTGAAAACCCGCCGTACAGTAGTTGGCAATACAAGTACTGTCCTCTCCGATTTCCAGTGTCTCTTCTCTTGCCTTTATACATTTTATGCAAGCACTCCCTCAGCAATAACATTAGGGCACATATACATTTACAGTGTTAGAAAGATGATAACTTTGCAAACTTTCTAAGACTCCACAATAAGCTGTGAGGCCACACTGATTGCATCTCGAGCCACCCTAAAGAAAATAAAGCACTGACTATCCCTGACTTTATTACATCCAGCTCAGTTTGGGTTAGAAGATTTGGTGTCACTTTAGACCTCACACAGTTATTTGATTTTCATTTGAAAAAGCACTACCATGACAACAGTGCCAGACGTCCTCCCTCCATCTCCACCTCCATCTGCAGACACTCATTCATCTGTTTGTCACATCCAGGCGCGTTTATGAAAAACTTTCATATCTGCTGAAACTCAGCTAAGCATCTTTCCTACTTTAAAACACAACACAAGATGACTGCTTTTCCATTCAGCCAATTAGTTTGGAAAGAACAGAGACAATTGAAATATCATGAGGCAGGCAGAGGTCAAAACACAAACGAACATGTACTCGGATGCAGCGGATGGCGGGACTTTGTAATGGATGAATAGCGACGGAAGTTAAAAACCAGGAAGTGAACTGGAAATGTGGTGGAGGTCGCTGAGCATGACCACTGATGACAGGGAGGGGAAACGTCCTCAACTTTCTTATAAGCTGTTGAGAATATTTCAAAAATACCACTTGATTCTGGGCCATGGAGGCCTGGAGCTTATCCCAGGATTATGAGGGCATAATCCTGAACGGGGTGCCAATACAATACTCATTTAAACACTATGGGCAATTTGGGAACCCAAAAAAGCGCATGTTGTTGGAGTTTGGGAGGAAACCCACCAAGCACAGGGAAAATATGCAAGCTGCACATGCACACAGACCCGAGGGGGGAATCGAACCCAGACCCTGGAGGTGTAAAGTGACAGTGCTAACCAACAAGCCACTGTACCGCCTCAATGCAATTTAGCTTTTGATTAATCTATTGGATTAACTTAAAAAACAAACATAAATTTTAATTTTTTTAATTTCCTTGTAGAAAACATCAAGACCCCATCTACAGTATAAATTAAAAAATAATCTCTAAATCTTGTAAACTAATAATAATAATAATAATAATAATAATAATAATAATACAACAATTACTCATTAACTCATTCGCTACAACTTATACAGACTCACAGGATCTTATCCCAGGAGACTCGGGATACGAGGCGGGGAACACAAGCATAAATGATCACACACTTGGGACAATTTAACTCCTAGTTAATTAAACCTTTGTTACTTCTATCTGAAATGGAAATGCGATATGTTTAAAAAAGCGTCTTGCCTTTTCAAGTCACCGGTCAATTTTTCAAGTTTAAATCTTACACCCATCCTTATTTCTGCAAATGTTCTGGACTATATACTGTATATATATATATATATATATATATAAAATATACCAAGTCTGTCGCTGCCCAATTATTTACAGTCTTCATATTTAACAAGCAACATAGCATAGCAAAGTGTCCTATAGATATAGAGTATATTTGACTGTAAGCATGTGTGCAGTATGTGGATAGAGGTACAGGTTTCTGTCTTAATCATGTCTCTTGTGACACTGTGTTGGTGGAGGTGGAAGGCTGGTGACAGTGAGAGCAGCTCATGTTGTGGCTCTCCAGAGACGATAGTAGTCCATCAGGAGCAGCTCTTCAGGATGTGTGTATGTGTGTGTTAGTAGTTGTATCAGAATCCTGCTTAACTGTACTGTACTGAAATAAGGGTCTGGCGTCTGCATCATGGCGTCTGCTTTAAACATGGCTTCGGCTAAGGAGCGATGTGCCTTCACCGGGGTGTTTTTGTTTATTTATTTTATTTAGAAATTAAAAAGGGAAAAGAAGAAAACTTTTTTTTTTACTGTGTTTATTGCACTGCTTCTGGAACATGGTCACTAATCTTTACTGCTTGTGTAACTCATGATGGTGAATTCAGAATTAGCATGCATTCGCTCATGCAGTCCTCTTTCGGAAGTTAGATCACATGTCCGGCGTGTATTGTAACGTGCATACAGTACAGCGTGCATCCTCTGCAAGTGCAGTACAGGGACTGGATGTCCAAGCGTAAACGCAGGGGCAATGAAGCTGGTACAGCTAAGTAATGATGTAAAAAATAAAATAATGATGGAGACAAAAGAATGGAGAAGGGAGTGAGGTGAAAACATGAATCGTTCGACAATCAGCATGTTTCTAAAGAGCACTGTACTGTAATATACTGTGTATAACCAAATGTGTTAGTATCCTAGTACCTGGACAATGTTTGTTGGACTTACGAACAAACTGGACTTACGAATGAGCTCCCGGAACAGAACACGTTCGTATGTCGGGGACTGCACAGTATTAAGGATATCTGTTCTTATACTTTTTGTCAAAGGTGGCGTGTTCTCAATAGTTCAAAACATTTACAAAAACAAAAGTATTAGCCCTGCTGTTCCATTCATTTTGGAGAGAACTGTGTGTATACTGTATATATATACTGTATATATATATATATATATATATATATATATATATATATATATATATATATATATAAAACACAGAAACTGTTGAAAATCATAGATTCAGTAAAAAAAAAGAAAAGAAAAAAGCAAAATCACAGCTTTTAGTATTAATGACCCAATTAGCCAGTGAGGAGGAGCAAAGCTTTTCTATGCGTTCCCACAGACCCATGGGTCATCCTTTGTCCATGATCTTGCTTTAATAAGGCTAATTGCTTTACCTCTGCTGATGTGCAGGTCTATTAGCAAGGCCACTCTGAATCCCTGGTGTCTTGATTTACCAGAGCAATTAAAACCAGAACAAAAAAAAAAAAATCCTGCTTTTGCACACACACAAAAAAAAGAAGTGCAAAATAATGAAGTGACTGCGAAACATAGGCATAACGGATATGTCAGAGGTACTGTATATAAGGAGAAGGAATATAAAAGAGATGCATTCTCCAACAAAAATTTGCGCCTATTTTGCTGAAGGAATGCACAGAGAAATGATCCAGCAACTCAATCAGTTTACAGCGAAATGCCATAATGGCATAATGGTTCGGCTTTGTTTGACTGGGATAATGATGAAGAATGACACTTTAGTAGGAAGATTCAGGAGAGCAAACAGTAGCAGCTCAGTTTACCCAGAGAATGTAATAATCATTAGGAAACATGGTGATAGATCCTAACAGTGAGTTCAGTGTAGCAGAGTACAGTATGTATGTGTTACAACAACACATACTGTACACATTTCTTGAAAGTTTCTTAACCTACCCAAACTGGCGTCACAGTGGCTTAGTGGTTATAGCGCTGTCGCCTTGTACCCTCGATTCCTTGCTTGGTGGTTTTCCTTCGGGTACTCCGGTTTCCTCCCACAGTCCAAAGACATGCAGATTAGGCTAAATGGTAACTTCCCAGATGAATGTGAGTATGTGAATGAGTGTGTGAGTATGTGTGTTTGCCCTGTGATGGTTTGGCACGCTGTCTTGGGTGTACCCTGTCTCATGCCCAAAGACTCCTGGGATAGGCTCCAGGCCCCCCTGTGACCCTGTACACAAGATAAAGTGGTATAGACGATGAGTGAGTGAGTGAGTGAGTGAGTGAGTGAGTGAGTGAGTGATACACCCATTACTCTCCTCACTATTGACCGAAAACCACACTAATCTACAAATCTAATTCACCTCCGACTAAGAACCAGAAGGGTCAAGCAGGAGAGTAAGTCTTTCTGGAAGGAATAATGATCTTAGGCAAGTACAAAAGAAAAGCTCTGCATGCAGTCAAATTAAATCTGATAGTAGTAGGGCAATTTCAGGCTCTAGCTTACAATAGGACAGATGAGGCTGCTTGGAGCCGGTGGTAAAACGACAGATTTTTGTCTCCTGCTTGCACTGTTACCCCAACCGCTCAATAAATGTCTTCCCTGCCAACAAGCCAAACTTAATGGCTCTGTGTGCGTGTGTGTGTGTGTGTGTGTGTGTGTGTGTGTGTGTGTGTGTGTGTTGATGTGCAAAAAAGTACATCCCCTCCCTCTCTCATGTCCTCTCAGTACTTGCTGATCTCTATACAAATATCCATTTATTCCAAACCCAATTTCGCAGACAGCAGACGGAGAGATTCAGAGTGAGAGACAAAGCCAGAGAAAAAGTCAGGCAGCAGTCCAGTCGAATCTGTGAGGCTGAAAGATTCAGTAAAAGGGCACCAACATGCCCAGCCATAATGCTCTGGAATTAGGCCAGGGAAACACTCAAAACAGGCTGAAAGCCACACCGAAGAAGGTGAAGATGAAGCGGACGGAGACGCGCAATCATACCCGGTGATTATCGCGGCTGAGCACGACCGCGTCCGCGTTGGCCAGTCGTAATTTTTTTGCTTATGATCTGCCCGTCGAGCAGGGCACCTCTAATAGGGAGTGAGTTATGGAAATAATAACGTGGCTCTTTCATAAGTGGGTAATCTATTCAATCTTCTGCCAATTGTCTCAGACAAGCCCTGCTTCCTCCTTCCCAACAGGATGTAATTGAAGTTTTCTGCCACTATTGACTTAGAGACTCGAAAACCCCTTTGTGTTTCGTTATTGTGTGTTTGGCCACTTAAGATGAACACAGTGGATAAGACCACATTAAAGGTGGGTCAGACTTGATAGATGTAGAGTACTATGAAAAAGTCTTGAACCAGCCCTCATGTCTTCATATAAAATTAAAAGAACACATGGATCAGGCCACAAAGCACAGAAAACTACCACTTAAAAATGAGCTGTTTATGTCACAGCGACCTCATTTCCCCTCTCGTCTGGTCCAACCACTCAGCATTCCGCATCAGCAGTGTACTAATCACCTGTCATCATCTGCACCTGTTTCTCACTGGTTCCTGTCATGTCATTAAAACATTCCTCTGAAATTTGTGAGGAATGAGAAAATGAGAGCGCAAAAAAGAAAAGAATTTATATTCTTCTATATACTGTATCTTCTATAAAACTATTCAGTAAGAGCACAATAAAAAGGAAGTCTGGCTCTTTGGAAGCAAAATATAAAGAAATAAGTGGTGGCTCAAGGCTTTTTAACAAAACTGTATATTACATTAATTAGACATTAATGTAATTATTAGTTGGCGAATTATTCATTTAATATGTCTGTAAGTTATATTTAATCCTCAGAGATTAGCTAACTACTTGACTGTAATGTAAGTGATTTAATAGAGGGGGGAAATATATTTAGTGATGTATCTCGATTCTTTGGTGTGGCAATTTATGCTTCTCCATATTGACTGCAAAATTGATTTTTAAAAAAATATCATTGTGAAATGTTGCCATTCATATAAAATCCCGCAGGTGGCACACACCAAACTATTCACATGTTGTCAGGCAGCACAGCACTCAAATTGTTTGCTAAGCAGAAAAATCATATTGGATCTAAAAGATAGTTCTAAAAATCGGGATAGCAACAGAATCACAATACAAATCAAATCATTACCTGTGTATCGTGATAATATCAGATCGCCTAGTCCCTGGTGATTCCCAACTCTAATGAATAAATAAATGAACATGCAGTATATAGTACATTCTCATTGCGACTGCGTATTGCAGTCATTCTGCTCTTCTTCCTTGATAATGTTTTTGATCATTCACTAGCCATAACATTTGTTTGTTTTGTCTGGCTAGTGTGATTAGTGTGATTATTTTCTCCTACCTTATGTAGTGCCGCTAAAATGCCCAA
>QMIH01000930.1:108135-137244 GCA_003987875.1 Clarias batrachus
AAAAAAAAAAAAAAAAAGATGATTTAGATCATATACAGTACTGTGCAAAAGACTTAGCTGCCATATTATCTGTAGTACAAATTTTGTTCTATACGTTTATGTCTGCATTATTATGTACAAGACCATTCCATAAATAACATTACAGATGAATATTTGCATGCCTGTAAATGAAGCGACATCCAGTATTACATGACAGACCAGTTTTCAGATGGGGAACAAAAAAATCAATAATGTAGACTCCAGGGTTTTGCATGAAAATAGAAAAGAGCGAGTGTGACGAAGTTACCAAAAGAACTCATATTCTCCAGCATGCTCAGTAAAACCTAACAGCTGTTTTACTGAGAATACTGCACACATCTGTATCGAACACCACCGCTTACTGTATGTTCAAGCAAAGAGTATTGACCGTTTATCATTTATGTTGTTACTTAATGCTTTTTATAGAAGCTTCTTTTAATGCAGAACTGTTTTCAAAAGCATCATTGCATATGGCTTTTGTTTGGATGTTCCCAAGACTTTTGCACAGTACTGTAAATAAAACAGCAGTTAGGTTTTACTGAGCAATGAATATGAACCATCACGACATGCAAATCCGATGAACTGAATTGAACAATACGGCTAGGAAAGTGAACATAGCCAAAGAATTTTTTTTTTCTTTTCCTCCAGCTGTCACATTATTATCTGGTTAGATAAGCGCATGAACTTGTATATACCCTACGTACAGTATATGAATAAACCTGCAATGACATTGTATCCAAATACATATATGGAGTTGGTCCCCCTTTACAGCTATAACAGCTTCCATTCTTCTTGGAAGGCTGTCCACAAGATTTGGGAGTGTTTCTGTGGGAATTCATGTCTATTCATTCTGTAGGGCATTTATGAGGCAGGCACAGATGTTGGATGAGAAGGCCTGGCTTGCAATCTCCGTTCCAGTTCATCCCAAAGGTGTTGAGGTCAGGGCTCTGTGTTCGGGCCAGTCAAGTTCTTCATCAAACCATGTCTTTATAGTCCTTGCTTTGCGCACTGGGACAGTCATGTTGGAATAGAAAAGGGTCTTCACCAAACTGTTGCCACAAACTGTTGGAAGCACAGCGTTGTCCAAGATGTCTTGGTTTTCTAAAGCATTAAGATTGCCCTCCACTGGAGATAAGGGACCTGATTGAAACACCTGAATTATAACAGGTTTGGCAATATATATATATATACATCAGTACCATCTAAAATATCACACGCTCCTGTCAGCCCAAATATCCTCTCACATCAAAGTATGAAATTCTTCAAAAGTCTCATTTCCTTAAAGAAACTTTTCCTCTTTCTTCTCTGCTTTTAAGTTAAAAAGCAAAAAAAAAAAAAAAAATTCTCAAAGCATTTATCTTGGGGCGGAAATAAAAGAGCTTTTAAAAGCTTTGATATAATTACCTCCTTAATCTCTACATGTTGATCTTCTTCCCTGAATGTATGTTCAGTTACCACCTCAACCATCAAACGAAATGCCAAATCAGATACTTTGTGAATCACACACAGATAAAGCAAGGCGCTCTGGGAAGACAGATCTTTAAAGTTGCTGACATTTGTGACAAAAGAACAGAGAACAAGGAAGAATACTGAGGCATTTTTAATAACTAATAACTCAGCTAAGCGGCGGAAAGGTTGAGAGAAACGCTCGTTTATTGTGCCGTCACCCATTACCTTTATCTGCGGTGGGTTATTTATTTATTTACCCAGTCATTTATTTATCGCCACCACTCATTTTATCTTCATGGGCCTACGGAGAATAATTTAGCACCAGCTGCTGGTTATAGTGTTATTGTTCTTCCCAAGGGACGAAAAAAAAAAAAAGAAAACCCTATTCACTGCATTCGCCTTGTTTGATCCTTTAACTGTAAATCGATATCAGAAATAATTATTCCAGTCCAAGCTGCATCATTATGTTCATTTATGTAAGTGAAGAATCTGAACCAGCACCTCCAGTACCTGAACCTGACCAATTAATTCTGGTCTTTATTTTGAGAACTTAGCTTGATTAAAATTTGCCTGTATGTACAGAGCAAACATCATTCCTTTTTTTTTTTTTTAGAAATTCAAAGTATGAACTTCACATTTTTGTGAATTTTTTTGTCTAAACTCACAGAAAAAATAAAGACGGATAAACTTCATTCATTCGTAACTAATTATGAATGGCTTTTATTTTGAAGTCAAATCATCCTTTCCCGCGCAACCTCAAAACACTGGTGTGTTGCGGCCGGTGAGCACCGGCATGACGCTCCGTCGCATTTTCCTCTCCATGTAAAGCGAAATAATGTTGCATAATCCGTTTTAAATGAACGAGCATTAAGCGTACGCAAAAGATGGGACAATTAATTGGAACCGTCGTAGTAATCATTCACATTTAAATGCTTTTACAGACTGCAGAAAAGTTACACACCAGTTTACACACCTTTGGTGGACTTTCCCATCCTACAATTCATAATATCCTGCATGACTGTTGCATTTCACATAATACTGCAAATGTTTAGTTGTATACTCCCCTGAGTGTTCTTGTGAATAGAAATAGTGGTATGTTGTTTTGTGTATAATTAAACTCTATGCAAATTTTGTCATTTTTTTTCTATCCTGTGTGTAAATAATTTTACTGTCCTTAGGGACGTCACAGTTGGGTGTGTTGACTACCCAGGGCCCCAGGGATGGGAGGGCCCATGTAATTCTAGAATGAAATATGAGTGGTATGGATCAATAAACAAAGGGGCCCTAATGAGACGGCTTATGTACACAGCCCATGCATATGTTGTTTCACTTTAACACTGTAAAACTAAAATATGCCCGAGGCACACAGATTAAGGTATACTGTATGATTAATGGTAGACAAAATAGCTAGACATGCACAATGCCCTTTCCTGAAAAGTTGGAAGCTCCTATTGATATTATTATTATTATTATTATTTAGATTATATTAGTCAAGTTAATTATAATTATGATATGTTATATAAATAAAAGAAAACTTTTGTCTGTGTATTGGTCAGAACTCACTCTTTTAATGATATCTGTATGACTCATATGTTGGAGGAGAAAGAAATAAGAAATTTCCCCGCTGTGGGACGAATAAAGGAATATCTTATCTTAAACCAGTCTCAGAAAAAATTCTGTCTGTATGTCTGTCCAGCAGGTTTTTGTCACAGCATCACGCAAAACCGTCTGGACAGAATGTAATGAAACTTTGGCATTACTTTGGTATTTGCCTGAAGATAAACCTGGAGTATTGGTTAGTACTGTCAGTGTGTGCCAGGATTCACCCACCCCCCTCCCCCCACCAAGCAACCCTATATACAAGATAAAGCTGATATCGACAATAAGTGAGTGAGTGAACGGAAAATCTCAATTTATTTATTTATTTATTTATTTACTCATTTTGACAAACATTTTTCTTTTAAGTGCATGCCTTTTCTAATCTTCTTTCCGCCAATTAACCTTCAGATCTTCTACCTATGACCTACTCCTCCACACCAGACACCCCAGAGAGGCCAGAAAGATCACCAGACAACAGCATACAGGTGACAGTTCCACAAGCTATTTTCCCACTAACCATCCTGATTCACTGGAGCTGAAAATAGCTGATGTCTGGCTGTGAACGCTAGTCTCGGCGTCAGATCGATACGCATCCCGGCCCCGTAGCGCACAGTAACTCTCCTGGACATTTGGAAGCAGCATTCAGTTCGGCTGACATCTCCTGATCAGTTTGATCCTGATGCACTTTGAAAGGTTGTAGCGAGACAAACCATTACACCTGTGCTCTGATACATACACAGTTAGTCTCTAGTGGGCTATGGAGATAAGGTGGGAGAAACATGATACAAAGCAGGCTCAAGGTCGCCGTCATGGTAACGTGTCCCAGTGATGATACAAAACCCTCTACCCAGTCTGAAGAGACAACAAGAAATGGAAAGAGCTTGTAAGTGGTCCCCTCTCGCTCTCTCTCTGACCTTCATTCTCAATATACTTATGTCATTTCAAACCCATCAACCCGTCCACCAGGAACAAGAGACTCCTTGCAGCACATGACCCGTCATCTTACCATATGCACAGAATACCAAATATTTTTTACCGAAGAGAAAGAGGCTTCGTTTGACTTTTTTTTTTTTTTTACATGAAGTTCCAGCTTCATTGAAAATTTACTCATATTATAAACACAGCAAATCAAATGAAAGGCATGTCATGAGAGGTCTATCCATTGTTGCAACATATAAACAGCGGGTTTCTCGAGCAACCTCTTTTTTAAAGATGTTTTTTTTTTTTTTTCTTATAATCCGGAGAGTAAATTTTGCTTACGCCTCCCACTTTGCTCCTTTTTATGACTACCCTATTCCCAGTGGCCATGCATTATAAAACAGTCCAGAAAATGGAGTGCCAGTCTGAACCTAAGCGAAAAGTGTTTTCAACAACAATGGAGACCAATTTTCATTAATATTTGATTTCCAAGCCGTCAGCCTGAGAGGTAGAGTTCATTAATGACTGTCCTAGGCTCTGCAAACAACAGTCCCTCCATGCCTCCTGCTAAAGGAAAGGAATTTTTCCCCTCCCATTGTGCACGCTTAGATGAACCTCTTTGGGGAAATTATAGGAAAAGTAATCTTTGCTTATTTGTCTGGATAGGACGTGTGATTAAAGGAGAAGCTCGCTAGGACCATCTGGGTGATCCAACATTTTTAAAATTGATTTAGGTTTAGTGTGCTAAAAGCCATATTATAACCAAAAACATACTGTATATGGCGGGAGGCAGATGAAAGCAAAAAGATCTACAATTCTCCTCGTGGCAGAATACCATACGACTGTTAGTATCATGATCCGTTTGGTGTCAACTGGTTGGATCATTTAATACAGCAATTACTCAGTAAATTAGAATAAATTATTTGTGCTGGGTTTAAGCTGATGTTGTCATACTAGCTGGTTTTGCAGCAACAAATCAGGATGTTATCACATGTGGTGTGTTAATATTTAGCAGATTTATAACTATATTAGAAACTTTGATGGAAACAAAAACACATAATGGAACTGCTTATATCAGTATGAGTCAAAAAGTAACCGCGCTCCGGTTATATTAAAACTTCAGTTAGTCTTATTAGCTCTTTCCGTTCAAGGCTACTGTCTCCCTGGTCACTGCTTTGCAGGCGTGAACGGTGACATCAGGTTCATTTGTAACTGGGGTGTGAGCAAAAAAAATGGATCATGGACGCCTGCAAGCAGCCCAATGAGAACGAAGTCTCATTCCTGATCAAGAAGGCTCAGCAGCTCAGCCTAAGACATTTTTTAATAAGGGAATACGAGAGCTTGTTGACTGACGGACAAAGTGTATTGAAAAGCAAAGAGATTATGTCAAAAATTATGCATTTGTTATTTCTAAATTTATTCAAATCAATTTTACAGCCAGAATGCAGATAAGTTCTGCCTCACACTTGCAGTTAGATGGAAAATTCTTGACTTCCAACTACCAACTGTAGATTATACTATGTGGCCTGGGCCTGAACACCTCATTTGCAAGTGGATTCTGCACTTTCTGTCTGGGAGACCTCGGTCAGTCCGGACTATGGACAGCATCTCCACCACCACCACAGTGAGCAGTGGGGTCCCTCAAGGCTGTGTGCTCAGTCCCCTGCTGTTCAGTCTGCTGACTCACAAGTGTGCAGCAAGGCACATCTCGAACCATATCATCAAGTTTGCTGATGACGTGTCCATTTTGGGTCTCATGAGCGAAAACGATGAGTCAGCGTACAGAGAAGAGGCGCACCAGCTGAGTGACCAACAACCTGTCTCTGTATGTTGACATACTAAAACTAAAAGATGGTTGTTGAATTTAGGAGAGCACAGAAGGACCACTGTACAACAATGGCCCATTCATGAGGGTCATCCAGAACATTAAATTCTTGGTGCTCCCTAGTGAAAAAAAAAAACAAACACTTTTGTGTTTTACTAATATATTAAATTCTTCGATAGTACATTGCAAATATACTATGCATTTTTGGAATTAAACGTTAAACATACTTCAAAATAATTGTATTACAGTACACTTTCCAAAAATATATTATAGGAAAATATACTTTAAGTGAAAGGTTGGTGCGATTTCCAATGCACACTTTTTTAAAAAATGCTTGAAATAATCATTGTAGAAATGTACTGAAAGTATACATTAGACAATTTTAATACAAATTTTAATATACGTTAGTCCCAGTATATTTTCAGTAAAATTTGAATGCACTCATTCATATGTTCTTATTTATTCGTATATTTAGTGCAGTACTCTCTCTCTCTCGCGCGCGCGCGTGCGCTTTCAGACTCGTTTGCGCACGTTGAATCTTTCTCTCGCGCGCGCTCGTAAAACCCGTTTTTTGTGCGTTCAAGAATAAATTCATGTGACTATCATTCATATCATAAAGCTACACCTGCACCTGCAGCAGCCTTAGAACTCCGCTACTATTTCAGCCAACCAGAGTGTAAAATCGGGGCAACACCAGCCAATCAGAAACTGGAGGCGGGCAGATTCGGACCGTCTGTTTTCTGATTGGCTCCCCAGTCCTCCGCTTCTAGTTTGAAATCACGGCTGGAAGTTGCATGATTGCGTGCGTTAGTTCATACTGTATCGTTACTATCATTAGTTTTTTCATCGGCATAAGGTAAATTTCATGGTTTTTATTAGATAGTTTGTTATGAAGTACATAGTTTAAACTATAGAATGTATTGTCTAATGTGTTATTGCTAAGTCGTAAGAGCTAGAATCAACACACCAGGTTTGAACTGACACTGTACCTGTATATTTTAATACAAAGTGTACGTTCTTAGTATTCGTAACTGGCCAGAAGTATAACAGCATGCTACTGCTGCAATAAGAATATATTCAGAGTATATTACTCGTGTATTTGTAACACAGTAAAAATGCTGTAATGTACTTATAATACATTAAATATATACTTTAATTTAATTAATTACTTTCAGGTATGTACATTAGTACACACGCAGCTCTATACTTTGTGTACTAGTACTGTACATACGTATACTGTATATGTACTAAGTTGTTCCAGTTTAGCACACAAAAGTATACTTAATACACTTAAAATGATAAAATTGTGAAGTACGTTTAGTATAAAATTAGTTGTTCCAAAATAGCAAACTTCAAGTATACTAAGTAGTGGTGCCCCGATCAGGATTTTTGGGGCCGATCACCGATCTCCGTTCACTAGAAGCTGTATTGGCCGATACCGATCACCGATTACAGGGTCTACTCGAAGCCTTATCATGTAGCATTATTTATTAATTTAATTTTTGTTAGATACAGTTTAAGTATTGAAATTACAATTATAACTGTATTTATTGGCAAGCAACATGTGCAACACGTCAACTTAAAACATACAGTAGCAGCCTGTGCTTGGTTAGTAATTGGGAACAGCTTAGAGCCTGATAAATGTATGCTGGTCACCAGTATACCAGCATACCAGCACCAAAACACAACATATGCTGGGCAAGCTGCTCACCAGCTATCTGGTCTATGCTGTTTTTTTTTTTTTTTCAGCAGGGAAGTAGGATGTGAGTCACCGGAAGTTCTGCAAGGTCTGCAAGCATTCGTGAGAACAGGCAAAAAATTAATCATGTGGTGAATCATGATGAACTGAACTTACGGCCACTGTGCAAAACCGCGTAGGTGAGATAGGGGAATTACCGACAGCTGAATGAGTGTCGGCGTGTGAGTTGCTGAGCTCTCCCGCTCTCTTAGCGCTAGATAACTTTGTTCCTTTACGTGACTAACCTTCAAATGTCTGATGAGGTTCGTGGTGTTAAAATGCTTTGGCTGCTTCCCGCCTCAAGGAATTGTCTTGTTACACAGGTTGCCGATTGCTAATGTATTGTATTTTTCAAAAAAAATATCCCACGAGTTTTGCGTCATCTGATCGGCTTCTCTATATCGGCCATTATAGAGCCTGCCGATCAATCGTCCCGAAGCAATTATCGGCCGATTATGATCGGCGACCGATCAATCGGAGCACCTCTAATACTAATCATTAGTCTGGACCAAGTACACTAAAGTGTGCTAGATTTTTTTTACTTGGGCTCACCTGAAGGAGAACCTCAAATGGTCCATAAACACCGTTTACATAGTGAAGAAAGCCCAGAAGACTCTTTACTTTCCCAGTTGCCTGAGAAAACTCCATCTGTCTCCTCTTATCCTGACCACATTATACAGAGAGTCTACAGAGACAGCATCCTGTGCATCCCGGTTTGGGAACTGCACTGTCTCGGATCGCAACCCCCTGCAGCAGACAGTGAGGAAAGCTGAGAAGACCATTGGGGTCTCTCTTCGGGTCCACACAACCAGCGTGTGCAACAGTTTCTTCCCACAATCCATCAGACACTAATATCCAGCAACTGGACTGAGACACAAACGAAACTGGTCCCCACTCCATTTCAGTCTTTCTTGAATTGGCTGTTAAAATCGCTTTTTCTACTTGCGTTTTCTACTCATCAGAATGTTGCACTGGTTAGTGCTGCACAGTATTTTTGCCCATTGTCATGCACTTGTGTTATGTTGCGCTATGGTTATATTTATGATATGAGATATGGTTATATGTATGGTTATAGCTCGACTAGGCCATATAATTGTTGTAGTATCCTCGAGCCATTATGCTGCACAAGAACTGCAGGCGAATCGATTTATTGACCGAAGTATGTCTGACTCCGCTATGAAAGGTAGCGATATGCCCCCTTCCAGCTCGTTAGTGTTGTATTCAGGGTTGACCTTTTACATCACAGATCAAAACAATCGACAAACAAGTTAGCTAGCTCCAAACTGGTAGCATGTCTAGCGGTGAAAACACGGACAACTTTACAGCGCTGCACATTTTGTACATGTTGTACAGCTTATTTTTTGTACAAATGAGATGCGCGCTGTCCCTTGTGGTTACGGGTTATCCGAGTGGGCAGAGACCCTCTGCTGTACAGAATCTGGAGCGGGAACCGTGGAGCCAGTCTTATTTGTGTGTCCGATGTGCAGGGGTACTGTAGCTCGACTCCTAACACAACGTCATGTAAACGTATCGGCTTCCGCAGAGGAAGTGCGTTTGAGGAAATGATCATTTACGTCTGAATGCTGTTTTCAAATGAAATCGTCCTTCAAGATACCGGTGGAATCGAGACTGCGGTATCTGTATATCTTAGAACGGCACTTGTATGAAAGTGATCTGCATGAAGAATTAGTATCCGATATATGGAGTAAAAAGTGCAAACGTAAATTAGCACCAGCTTGGACAATGCCCACGAAAAACAGTGGATATGTACCTCGTTCTGATTTTTTGCCTCCCCATTTATCGCTGTAATTAAACCATTCTGGCAACAGTCGAAGTGATTATCCAAAGTAGGCGCACACGGCAGCCGGGACGTTTGGAGAGATTTTTTTTTTTTTTTCCTCATGGAAAGATAAGGAGAAAGAGAATCTGTTTAAGTGCCGAATTAAGAATTTGAAAAGCGCTCTTAATCACGCAGTTAATGTTGAGGAAATGTGCGAGTAAGACATGGCCGACAGTGCGAATTACCTTTGATACTTCATGAAGGATGTGGCACCAGATGGGGCCGTGCCTCTGCAGTCCAATTTCGCAGACTCTCAATGCCAGAGAGAAAGGAACCTACAGGACGGAAACAAGGAGCTAGGCTTTTGATGAACAGTTTTCATCTCTCTTATCGAAGTTTACAGATCAATCACACTTTATTATTTTTGTCTACCTTTCAGCAGTGATTGATCCTGGTATAGAATGAGGTGCGGTTTACTGCAGGGGAAACTGAATGTCAAAAATCAAAACACGGAGCTATAAATGGGAACTAGACAAATCGCTTTTGGTTAGCCTCATTGTCTTCGGCGTGGTCAAATTCAGGATATTACGTTTTTTTTTCTTCTTTTTCTTTTCCTTCTAATACTGTAACCTGACTTAGTATGTAAAGTTAAACAGACTACTCTTCTAAACTGTTGCTACAAGCTATAAATATGAACATGAACATATACATTACAAGGGATGTTCAAATCAAACCTTGTGATGAATTTTTTCCTGAATGAACGCCTAAAACGTCCTGACAATTAAAGAGGACTTTACCACCTGCGGTCAAACATTTGCAAACATTTTAAATAAGACTGTATGTCCATGAATGATGACTGCGCCCGATGTGGCTCAGAGCCTAATGCAGTCGTTCACGTTAACATTTCAGCTAGTGACATCTACAGAAACGTGTCGCCATCTTGTGCGAGAGACCCAACTGTCTGTGGGATCTGTACACACTCAACGTCACGTCAAGCATGAGTGAATCACCAGGATTAGTGTAGCAGTGGATTATAATATAAGCAATAATTAAATAATATGCACAAAAGTCCCAGTTTGACTTGAACGGCCCTCGCTAACGTATACTCATTCACTCATCGTCTATATCACTTAATCCTGTATATATGAGCCTATCCCAGGACACTTAGGACATGAGGCGGGGTAAACTCTGGACAGGGTGCCAATCTATCACTGGACACACACACAACAAACTACATGCAATTTGTGAACGCCAATTAGCCTAATGTGCATGTCTTTGGAATGTGGGAGGAAACCGGAGTACCAGGAAGAAACCCCGCAAGGACGGGGAGAACATGCAAACTCCATGCACACAGAGATGGGAATCGAACCCAGACCCTGAGGATGCAAGGTGACCGCTAACCACTAAGCCACCGTGGCACTAGTATAGCCAAATATAAATATATCACACTAAACAATGAAAATATGTTTAATTAAGGGGACACAAACAGAACAGTCACACTATGAATTTTCTTTTAGCAGTGAGCTTGCCATAAAGGTTTCCAGGGCATATGGTTGAGACTAGACACGTGCACTGAACCTGTGATTAAAAAGTAATGCGTTTTTCTTTTCTTTTCTTTTTCATCCAGCTGCAGTCAAATATAAAGCAAGAATTAACCCACTTAATTACATCTACATTTACATTGAATCTTCATTTATTCATACTAATTGCCTAAATCTGGGCTGCATAGGTTCCTTATATTTGGTGAAATAGAGTCAAATAAATTTTGTCATGGGCAGATATTTAAAAGTAATACAAATGATATTTCTGGAAATACAAAGGCATTCTGAACCAGAGTGATGAAGCTAAGGTTGAGGAACTGTCAGATCACATACCCATACCATGCCAATGCATATGTATATAGTATGTCATACTTTGAATACCAAAAACATGAACAAACCTTTGATTTAATTACCTGAATGGTAGCGAACCTGTCCGTGTCTAAACCCCTCTTTTGCTTATATGTTAAAAAGACAGAACAGTGTAACAGCGTTTGAGCTCTGGCTCCAGGTTATCCCGACCCTGTTGAAGATAATGGGTTTAAAATGGAAAACTCTCATCAGCATGGTGAAGAAATCGCAGCGAAAGATCCATTCCAGGGCTACATGACCTCAAATACTCATTCAGGGTTGATGCACTATTATAAAAACAGTGGTGTAGTTTTCCTTCTCGGTACTGTTTTGTTTGGAGCCGCGAAACCCTCAGAGATCTGCTGAGAATTCTAATGAAAAAAAAAAAGTGAGTTTTTCCCTCTATTACATTTTTTTTCTTCTTCCAGAGACTGAACTTTATCACCACACTCCGAGCAAGTTTGATATCCTCTATCTTTCACAGAGAGTACCGCTGGCTCAAATAAGGTTCCACTGCAGGTTTGTTGATAGTGTGAGGAACTCAACAGCCAAGGAGAGGCTTGGGGTAGAGCTGCTTCTCCACTCAATTCAGAAGAGAGAGCGTTGAGACTTGAGGTTTGGGCACCTTACGAGATCAGAATTGAGATACTGGTGTAGTCCCAGGACGTGGTAGAAAAAATGATACGCTCAAGTCAAACCGGGACTTTTGATTGTGAGAATAACAGAACACACTTCTATAGTATGAAGTACCTTTATTTCTCTATGTAATCCATCGCCACACTAATGCACTTATCCTAGCGTTCCACTAGTGCTTGGATACCATCAAGGTAGAATTTTTTTCAGAGACATGATCGCACTGCCTGCTTCATGTCTGAAATGCTGGCCTGCTAGGAACTCCTTTCATGGCCCGAACCTGTGGAAATGGCTTAGCGACTAATGTGCAAGCGGTGTTGATGTGTGAGTACAGTTCCCACAGACAGATGCGTCTCTTATGCAAGTTGGCAACAAGTCATTGGCTCAGAGCCACCTCGGCCAGGGTCCATCATTCACAGAGTAACAGCCTTTGTAAAACCTTTGCACCATTCAAATGTCAATCGGTTTCATGCCTTCATTTACAAGAAAATTCCATCCCAGTTTGAATCGTATTTCACGGTTTGCTCAGGATCTCCCAGAAGGAGGTGGAATCAGGGACACAAACAGCAGTCTGACCTTCTTAGTCTGCTGCCACCATGATCGCCCGCTTATAAAAAAACGTAAAGAAAAATGAACCCGTGAACGAGCGAATGAAAGAGCGAACGAGCTTGCTTGTATGAAACTGTTCAAATCACAGGGTCTTATAATTTGAAGGGAGAAAGATGAGTTCACAATAAGCCTATTTACATACTAATGTCAGATGAGGGAACAAGGCATTTATTTTTGCTTGGCACCTAATTTAATAGAAGCGATAACCATCTTTAATTTCTTTATATTTCACAGCTCTGTGAGCTAACGATAAACAAATGCAGTGAGCTATTAATCTTAAGCGCGAGCACAGAAGGCTTCGTGGATTGAGACAAAGGAAAGGAGGATCGAATCGGTAAACAGCGCATACCTGGACCTTACGGTCTCGCAGAGCACATTACGTGGCTGGTTGATGGTTCTAGACTGACAGAACGGTCTGCGCCTAGAACGTTCTCACAGAATGGGAACGAGTTATTCTCATCCTAACAGAGAGATATCCCTCCGTGTCATATCCACAGGGAGGCTTTGTTAAGACCAGGAAGATGAATAGCTTTCCAAATGAAAATTACAAGCACGGATAATTATGATGAAGCGGCCATAATTGTTAGCTCATTGTTCTACAAAACAAAGATGGGTGGAACCAAAGAAATAATCAACAACAAATATATGGACTACATATCCACTATAGTCTGACTGGACTAACCCCTCATGAAAATGGCCCTTTTTTTTGAGGTTATTCCCTTTCCACTGGAAATAAGACTTGAGAAATCAATACAATGACAGGAGAAAACAACTTCACCTCTTCTAATCCTGTTCTTCCAGCACGACAAAGTGCATTATCTCAGATAGAGCAATTAAGCACTTTCTGATAGAAAATCACAATTGCTACTGGGATTTCAAGTGTTCCCATCTTGGTTTATTGGCATGTTGAAATATTCCTGGATTTTTCTTTTTCCATAAACATGCATCAGGCATTATTGCATTCAAAAATGATTTTTAAAAAAGTATCTTTAACTACAGCACTGCATCACAGTAGTGTAGTGCTATAGGAAAATTAATCAAGGGTTGGTGTGATGTGGCTCAAGCGATAACATCATAAAAAAAACTTTTATGATGTTATTAAATTTAGTAAATTTTATCAGAAAATATTTTTTGGGTGGTCCCCAACATACAAGCGAGCACAATGTTCATAAGTCCAATTTGTTTGTAAGTTCAACAAACATTTGGATACTAGCATATTTGGCTATACACAGCAAAATATGAACATGTTCCATAATCTAGTCCTTGTTCTTTAGAAGCGTCTCGATGGTTGAAAGAACGAGCATCTTCTCACCTCGCTCTATTTTCTTAATTATTTTCACTTTTTTTTTTGTCTCCATCATTATTGCTTAACAGGTCTTCGCAGTGCCAGCTGACCGCCGCTGCTTTTAAGCTTGTGCTTCCGCTTTGTGCTTTGTTCGTATCTTCAAAAGTTTGTAACTAGAAAGTTCATATGTACTGTAGGGGACTTACTGGAATGAACAATATCAAATCTCACATTATGAGCAAGTATTTTAAATGAAATCAGAATTCAAGCTATGGCATTTTGTGCTGAAGAAGGAGCTGTCTCGCTGGCTGAAATAAAAATAATAATCTGCTTGCACATGATCTTATGAGACCTCCTGTTTATTTGCTGTGATGTAGAATAAATGAATGAAATGGGATTCATTTCTTAATGTATTAATCATTGTTTTATTGTGACTGCAAAGTGCCTAAAGATATGATTAAAAATTTAGCTGGTTGATGTAACAACTTCAAGAGTGACCTCATTTCCCCTCTCGTCTGTTCCAACCACTCATCATCTGCACCTGTTTCTCACTGGTCCATGTCTCAAGTTAGGTATGTTTTTTTATGATTGAATGATTAATACAAAAATAAAAGATCCCTATGCGGCTTAACAAACAAACAAAAAAAACATTCCTCTGATACTGCGCAGCTACATGGACTGGCGTGAAAATGAGAGCCAAAAACTTGCCAATAACGAGAGCTAAAACAGTCCTTCAGGAAGCCTGGAGAACTATTCTTCAGGACTACATTAAAAATATAAGAAAGTATGACTCTGTGGAAGCAAGATATGTAGAAATGAGGGGGCTCAAGACTTTTGCATAGTATTGTATGTTCCGTACTTTTCCACCAGAAGTACTGTACCCAGTAGTGAATGTTACAGCAAACATTCTGCCTGTGTTATAAGTTAAGGATGTGCTGGAATTATGTTCCCCGGCATTACATTTTTAATAGTTTGCATGCTTTTTCACATCTACAGTACAAATTTACTGTATTTAAAGATGACATCACTTCAGCCCCATATGTGTCGCACATTATTGTTGTTTCCAATACTCATACATCTTGTATTATATATTGCGTATTGTAGAAAATCATAAACTTACGTCATAATCATAATGTTATGTGATGCACACTACTGCAATTTGCACTATGATGCACACTCACACTTTATGGACATTGCTCATCTGTTACATGCTCCCTATATTGCAGTCTTCATTTCTTGAATGTGACTGGGACAATGTCAGTCGATATGATGAGCTAAAATAAGTTGGTCTGAAAAGTAGCACAAACTTAAACCAAGAAATTTCTTCCACTAAACTTTTCAACTTTTACTTAAAAAAAAAAAAAGGTTTTTAAAAATGACATTAGTGTAGATGTGAGTCTGCTTTAAGGAAGAGCACATGCTTGTTTTATGTTGCCTTATTAACAGTTGTCTTAAAAATGTATTTTTTAAAAATATGGTACAGTATATCTCATATTGCAAAGCTCCATCTCAGGTACTGAATCAGTATGCAATAGACAAAAACCATGCTCTTTTTAATGACAGTGAATTAGAAAACTTTACGGGCATTTCGACATTTCATGTGAGCTTTGGGATTTTTGGGCTCCGAGTGGCGCAGTGGTAAAGCGCTCGCCCTATCATCCGGAGATCGCTAGTTCGAATCCCGGGTGATGCTGTAACCTCTCGCAGCCGGAGATCTAGAGAGAGCTGATTGGCCGAGCTCTCTCAGAGGGGAGGGATGAGAGGTACTTAGTGCTCCCACATTAATCACGGCTCAACAGCCAGACACCAGCGCTGTCTGTGAGCTCACGCGAGCGGAAGGAGCGGATAGCGCTGTCCTCCGAGTGTGTGACTCCGCCCCCAACGGTGCGTGAGCGAGCAGTTCAAACAGATTCACACGTGATAGGCCTCGGCCCTCCGGGTTGAGTGGTAGTAGTAGCCTTAATGCGGGAGGAATTGTGACGGGGAGGAATTGGACACGAGAAAATTGGGGAAAAATCCAAAAAAAAAAAAGATTTTTAAAGATGAAAGATTCAAGCTTTTATTGAAAATGTCCATCAGCACTGTCTATACAGCCCTGTCCTGTATACAGGGTCACATGGGACCTGAAACCTACATGTATCCTGGGAGACTTAGGGCACAAGGCGGGGTTACATCCCCGGGACACCCAATTACTGTAGCATGTCTTCAGACTGTGGGAGGAAACCCACCAAGCACAGTGAGAACATGCGAACTTCATGCGCACAGACCCGATGCAGGAATCGAACCCTTGTCTCTGGAGGTGTAGGGCAACAGTGCTAACCACTAAGCCACTATTATATTATTTTACATTTCTCTCCTAAACATGTCTCCAAATGATTTATTGTCAGACCGCTATCACAAATGATGCAGTCAGATTTCATATGATCCTAATAAACGTTTGTTGCTACATACTATTGCTTGTTAACATGGAAACTAGGCTGTGCGGCCGACAGACATTCAGGATAAACATGATGCACAAACACAGCATAGCTAACCAGGCTAAGATGACAGTTATGTAGCAGATAACAGCCTCATTGAAATGTTAATAGAACACTTAATGAAGTATATGTTTTATTAATGAGTGTGTAATACGATTACATTCATTTGAGCCATCAGTCTTCCGCTGCACGCAGACAGGGAGTCAGCGGTAATGAAAACTGTCAACCAACAGTTCAGTGCCGGTGTTCGGCGCTAACTCTCGCTGTGTATTCACAGGGAAGCGTACGGCAAAGAGCTTATCAAATATGTATGTGGATGTTGCTGGAGTTTGTCGAGCTGACAGACAAGACAGAATGCAGGAAACCACATCCATTAAGCAAATTCGGTCCATGCGATGTTGATACACCACACCTTCCTGTAAGGTAACCGGTCATTGAAGAGTTAATGGACTGAGCAACCACTGGCAGGTGCATGATAATTACGGAATTTGCATGACATTTTGCATTGGTTCTTTAAAAAAAAAAGTCTGAATCTTTGATTGTTTTGACCTTTTGAAATCGAAATCAAGTACATGCTCCAATTACATCATCTCATATTTTCCATTTTAGAGTAGCAAAGGAGTTAGAGTTATGTAGAGACAACATACTATACACACAATCGGCAACAACATTAAAACCTCTGGCACTAATCAGGTGACAGGAATAGCACTGATTATCTGGTTCCAGTGGTACCTGTCAAGGGGTGGGATATGTTAGGTAGCCGTCCGTTTTCAAAGTTTGGAAAAAAAATGGGCAAGTGTCAGGATTTGAGCAACTTTAACAAGGGCGAAATTGTGATGGCTAGACCACTGGGTTACGGGATCACCGAAACAGCAGGTCTTGTGCGATGTCCCTCGTATGCAGGATGCCAAATGTGGTCCAACTGTTGAACTACAAACAGATTGGAAAGATACTATAGCACAACAAAGATTAATGCTTTAATAGGCTAAAATAGAAGGGTGTCAGAAGAGACTTGTTGTGTATGGTGCTGTGTAGGAGCAGACTGGGCAGGGTGCCCATGCTGACCCACGTCTACTCCTGAATGCCCATACATTGGGCATGTGAGCATTAGAACTGGACCATGGAGCGATGTAAAGAAGTGGCCTGATGAATCATGTTTGTCTTTTACATCATATGGATGGATGAGTGCATATCTGTCAATCACCTGAGGATGCATTATGGGAGAAAAGCATGCCAGCAGAGGCAGGGTGATGCTCTGGGCCATGCCCTGCTGGGAAATCCTGAGTGCCGTCATTGATATGGATGTTACTTTGACATGTACTGTACGACTAAGCATTATTGTAGTACACAAGTATTCCCTAATGGCATATTCAAGATAATGTGCTCTACCACACCGCAAAAAAAAATGTAGAGGGATGATGGGAAGAGCATGGCAAAGTGTAGTGTTCCTGGTAACTTGGCCTCCAAAGTTGCCAGATAGAATGTATTCCCCATGGCTGAACTATGTATGTATGGAATAAAATACCTGTAGACTTGCTGATATTGGACAATAATCTACAACAGGGCGTGGAGGGATTTCGTGAGTTGTTTTATTTCTCCTATACTGAACGTCCAAAATGACTCCAGATCAATCCCTACTTTCCGTTATCACCAAAATGAGGATGGGTTCCTAGTTGAGTCTGGTTCCTCTCAAAGTTTCTTCCATTGCGAAGCCGTCATCCTTGGCTTGCTCATCAGGGACAATCTTATCATTTTATTTCATACAAATTCACATTTCATACAAACTCCCATAATTCGACAATGTCAATTGTTAAAATCGCTATGCAAATAAAATTTCATTGAATTGAATTGAATCAGGGGGGCACGGTGGTGTAGTGGTTAGCACTGTCGCCTTGCACCACCAGGGTCCGGGTTCGATCTCCGGCCAGGCTCGATTCCCGTCTCTGTGTGCATGGAGTTTGCATGTTCTTTCCATGTGCTTGGTGGGTTTCCTCCAGGTACTCCGGTTTCCTCCCACAGTCCAAAGACATGCAGGTTAGGCTAATTGACGTTCCCAAATTGCCTGTAGTGTGTGAATGAGTGAGTGTGTGTGTGTGTCTGTGCCCTGCGATGGATTGGCACCCTGTCCAGGGTGTACCCTGCCATGTGCCCTAAGTCTCCTGGGATAGGCTCCAGGCCCCCCGTGATCCTGAATACAGGATTAAGCGGTAATGATGATGATGAGTGTGTGAGAGTGAATTGAATCAGCAACAACAACAGCAACAATTGGGACACCGGTGGCTCAGTGGTAGGTGTTTCGCCTACCATGTGGAAGGTCTGGATGTGATTCTCAGCCACTGGATGCAGTGCCGGTCCCTAAGCCCAGATGAAATGGTGGGTTGGTTGTGTCAGGAAGAGCATCCAGCATAAAAAAAAACCTATGCCGAGCTTGTACAGTATGTGCAGACCAGATGGTCCACTGTGGTGACCCCTTGCCGAAAGACTAACATCAACAATTATCATTTTTAATAAAAACAGTATTAAAAATATTTCTTGAAATTGAAGTGTATGCAAAGAATTATTATATCTAGAAGCTGTATATTCCACCCCGAATGCTCTGGATAACTAAATTTGTTACAAAATGCTGAGACTGGAAACTCCTTCCAAAAATTCTTCAATTATACATACAGATATGTTTCTGATTCTATGAAAAGTCTGCCACTTAGGTTCTTGTGCAAGTTGTTCCTAAAGGAACGATATATTAGAAAACTGGATTAACATAAATGTATCAGAGCTGCTGTTATAAAAAAATAAAAAATAAAGGTTAAAAAAATTAATTAATCAACCCACTCAGACCAGCCAGGGTGAAAACTTGAACATCGTCGGGATAGAAAATTATTTGTATTTTCAGCGGCTTGAAATGCTGAGCCAGACCTTTGCAAACACCACTCCATCAATATGTGACAAATGGTTTTAAAGCGGTGAATTTATAGACTCCTGTGAGAGGATATGCACGACGGCCCAGTCGACATTAATTATTTCAAAAACAATTTGCAGGAAGTGATTATTAATCCAGAGGCGCAGGTTGGCTTCCAGCACGGCGCACTTGTAAAGCCTGGATTTATCATGTTGACATTTTGCAGAGGGGACAAGCCGTTCTGAATGTCGGCGTCTTGCGCTTTACCTCAGACTCCGACTGAGCGATGGTGCCGCTTCATGTCATCGGTTGTGGAGTAAACTTTATGTAACAGTGCATATTTACAGTATGTTAAGCTTACGCTGATATTTGGTGCATCTGGATACAATAGATTTTGAGGATAATCTGACAATTTCTAATGTGAAGATGCAGTTCTGCACCATTAAGGCATTATTTCATGGAAGATACATACCTATAGATAAATACAGTCCTTTACAATTCTTGGCTGGTCAGACGGTGTTGATTAATTTCCTCCACCAGCAGAAAATATGTATACATTCATACTGTCTATTATTCTTTATTTGATTAGTACATAACATACATAAAATAAGTAATAACGAGGCTAACTTATTATTAAATGTAACTATAATTAAACGATGAACGGCGTTCAAGTCAGACCGGGACTTTTGATTACATTAACCGTGGCTCTACAGCCAATCAGGGGCGTCTGTGAGCTCGCGCAAGCGGAAGGAGCGGATAGCGCTGTCCTCCGAGTGTGTTACGCTGCCTCCAACAGTGAGCGAGCAGTTTGAAAAGATGCAATCGGCTGACGTGACGTGGTTCGGAGGAAACACGTGATAGTCTTCGGCTCTCCCGRCTGAGTGGTAGTAGTAGCCTTAATGTGGGAGCCCCCTAGTGACGGGGAGGAATTGGACACGACTAAATTAGTCAGGGAGAAAAATCTGGGAAAAAAAAAAAAAATAAATAAACTTCCTTTATTTCCCTGCTACACTAGTACACTTATCCCACATGCTTGGATACCATCAAGATAGACATAAGTTTTCTCAGTACGCCTGATCGATCGAACTGCCTGCTTCATGTCGGGAACGCTGGCCCCCCAGGAACTCCTTTAATGGCTCAAACATGTTGAAATGTCTTGGAGTAAGGTCGGGACTGTACGGTGAACGTATCAATAACTCCCAGCCGAGTTTCTGTAATGTGCAAGTATTTCCCGTCTGTTCTCCACGTCTGTGTCTTTCACAAGTTGGTGACAAGTTATCCGTCGATTTTCAAGGATCAGGCATTCCACTCGCGGAATGTTCACAGAAATGACTGCAGTGGGCTTCGAGCCACCTCGTCCAGGATGGTCATTCACAGCAGCGTTTAATTATAGTTACATTTAATAAAAAAGTTAGCCTCGTTATTACTTATTTTATGTATGTTATGTACTAATCAAATAAGAGTTCAAGAGTTCAAACTTCTTTAAAGCATTTCCACCATTCTAATGTTTTACTGCGACTAAGAGTCTAATAATTGGGATTATTTTGCGTCTTCATCACAAGTCCACACAAAACCTTTCACTAACGGAACACTAACAGACCCGAAAGTTTCTCTTAATGGTAGAAACAGAACAACAAAATCGTTCTTTAATTACGCTTGACCCTTTCAATCCTTCTCTACGGACCCAGAATAAAATATAAAAGGAGCTGTTTATAAATTCTGCTCACAGTTCTCTAGCTTTACTCGAAATTAAGAGAATTAAGAGAATAGTGCAAATGCATACTGCAGCTAGCATTCCTGCAGAAGATGTGGATTCAGGTGTCATGACTGTGTACTTTACTGGATGTCTTATCAGAAAGGAGGACGAATGAGAGGATTATGATATACTGTACAGTACTAGGGAAGAAAGGGGACAAAAACACTGCATTCAATGTTTTCTACTCAGTCATTAATGTTCCTAATTGCTTTGTGGCTGTAATAGCTGAACTTTGGCGGTATATCTCGGCGGAGACCAAAAAAAACCCCTGAAAAAACACTTTAATCAGTCAGTTTCTAAATCGACAGAGCCGATTTAGAAACAGGCCAGACGGCTGCATTTTTACAGCATCCTCTTAAAGCTTGACTACTCATTTCATACAGTCTGCCGGACCCTGTCCTAGAATTGAAGTGCTCTGTGCATGTATGTGTGTGTGTGTGTGTGTGTGTGTGTGTGTGTGTGTGTGTGTGTGTGCGCGCCTGTGTGTGGAGAAGGTAGAAAAGAAAAGAAGCACGGTGAGACAGAGCAGCTGGGAAGATTCGCCACTTGAGTAATGGGACAAATATCCACACCTCTCTCTGGAGCTTTCCCTCTCGAACTAGCAGGCTCTGCTCAATTAATCTCCTCTGATCTTAATGACCCTGGAAGGTGACTCGCCAGATAATACACAATTACACTGGAAACTGCTGCTGCCAATTAAGCCTTGAGGATTTTTTTTTCCTTCCCTCCTCCTTCCTCTTCCTCTTCTTCTTCCTCTTCTCCTGAACTCGTTCCACTGTCCCAGTGCACCGGGCTGTTTGCGAATTCATTAACTGCCTTCTTATAAGGGAAATTAAAAGTGCAGCCTTCTAAAGTAGAGAGCTTATTGAGGAGATAAGATCTTTAAACAATGGTTGTCCACAGATTAAAACGGAGATTATTGTGGGAACTGGCTGCGGGAGAAAGGCTGTGGAGCTCCTCCACCTTTACTCTGCGTAGATGTATAAACCTGCTCGGTGTACAGTACGGTACTGGATAGCGCTCGGTGGTGTGCTGCTATGGAAAAACAATCAGTGATATGTTTGTGTGAGGTGACCTGAGGCAAAGGCAGACAAACGGTAAAATCATATATTATCGCATATTATACTGTACCAAAGCCACTCTGCTCTCCTTTTTACGTCTATAAATTACATTTAAAGAGCAGCTATTATGTCACCTTTAATTTATGTTTAGACATCCACATGGGTCTCCAGTAAAAGTGTACAAAGAAAAAAAAAAGAAACAAAGAATAAATACTTACCTTTAATGTTTTTTTTCTGTATTATATGCATTTTTGGATCTGAAGCCGATGACATTTTTCCCTATTGTGACCTCATATAAGAAGTGGCTTGTTGTTTATTTCTGCTGCTCTCTGGTAAGTGTGGATCAGCAGTAGCTCATGTACACAGACACTAAATAACGCTTGGAGGGGAAAATACCGGACCTTTAATGCTGTGGAATTACTTTGAAACAAGCTACGTCACTTACTGTACTGTACATTACACAGGCGTAAACAGTCAGACCCTTATCCCTCTTTCCTTTAAGTTGTTCTCTTATTAAGTCGTATATAATCCTTATTCTGATAATATCAAATTAATATTATTTATTTTTTCTTGTTTTGGCTAGCTTTGTTCAGCTTATATGAAACATTGTTTTTTAATGTCACTTGCATAGTTTAGGGTAACATAACACTGCTAATCATGCTAACAAAGTGCCATATGTACAGTAGCTTAGCAGAAACATGACTGTTACAATGCACTGAAACTCATTCCTTAAATAAACATCTCCTTAACAAATGTGAATCATGATCTTGTGAATTATTATACTTTTTTTTGTTAAACAGCTAAACATTACAGTATTCTATAGACAGGTCAATAAAAAAAAAAAGTCACACCTTCTACCCAATTAGATTTTAATTAATTAGATTCTACCCAATTAGATTTTAACATTTAATGAATTCTAACTCACTCATTATCCTGTACAGGGTCGTGGGAATCCTGTAGTCTATCCCATGAGTCTCAGGGCATGAGGTACTGTATGGTGTAGCCTTCATGGTGTGCCAATCCATCACAGGACACACAAGCACACACACACACACAAACACAAACACACACTGTACACTATGGAGAATTTGAAAACACCAATCAGCCTGTAAGACAGCCAGTAAGCTGTCTTTAGAGTGTAGAAGGAAACCAGAGTCCCTGGAGGGAACCCCACCAAGCACAGGGAGAATCTCCAAACTCCACACACACACACACACAGGCCTTTCACCACTGTGCCACCTTTTAATAAATTCTTTAAATCAATATGATTCTTGTTTCAAAATGCAATGGCTGACAGACAAAGCGGTTTGTGATCACTTGCACACAGAGACGTTTTTGATAACAAACATTATTTTATGGAACATATACAGTATAATGTGATACTAATGTGTGGTACCTTATGTGTCTTATACAGGCCAAATTAGACACACGTAAACGTGTTATAAAAATAAAACCTAGACAATTTAAGAGATCTGGTAGAAAGAGAGAGATACTCAGTTGCAGGGTTCTACAAAGGGTGTTCAAGTCAAACGGGGAATCCCCCCCCCCCCCCGGGGAGGGGAAGCTGTTACAGACAATGTAAAATCTCGATGAGCAAACATTAGCCCTTTCCAAAGCTCTTGGAGCTCTGGTTTCTTAAAAATAATAATTGAATCATTGAATTTTAATGGTCAACAAATACTGTCCCCATGACTAAGAGATATGAATGCACGGCATAATTTGCAGTAAACCTGTGGCAAAGTACATCTTCCATTTATTATTATTTTTTCGTTAAATTTTAATGACTGCATTCTTCCAAAATGCTTCCCTTGTTAAATTTTAATGAATATCAGATTCATTTACTATTCTCCATTTCCCAGTGTCTATTAGATGTACAAAAAACAAAATCTTTTACAGTTGAGAATAATCCTGCTAAGCTATAACTGGAACATTCGCGTTTCCAAAATACCCAACGTTTGAATTTTAATTAGTTGATTTTTAAACAGTCATGCAAGAACACATATAAGTTCTTGACTGACTTTGTGGAGGCAACTGAGGCATAATTTAAACAGCCCACATAAAACCCATTCTCTGAGCTGCAAGAGACCAATTAAACATTCAAATTGTACTTTAAATTGTAATGGCTCTATATATATCCACTGTCTTTTATAAGAGTGTATACTGTATGTCAAGGCTAATGGCCAGGAACTACAGTACTGTGCAAAGTCTTGAGCCACCACTCCTTCACATTAAATTAAAGAAATGGGAACAACTGTTTTACTGTGATAGGCTGCAAACTGCTTAAAGATATGTTTAAAAAAATTCTTGTTTACTTAACAACCTTAGCAATCTTCAACGTCATCTTCCTTAACATAAAAAAAAAAAAATCAGCATTACTAAAAAACTGAGAGCTTCCGGGAGCTTGGAGAACTTTTCCTTAATAATATGTTCAAAAATAAAATAAAGTCTGGCTCTTTGGAAGCAAACTATGAGGAAATGAGAAGTGGCACAAGACTAACCCTAACCCTAACCCTGTATGTTCTTGCATTATTATCCATTTATTAATTTATTCAATCATTTATCCATCACAAATGAACCAGTCATGAGTTTCTATCCTGAGGACAACTCAGTTGTCCATGTCAAAGAAAACATAACGGCACGTGAATAAGCAAAGGAGGGCAGATAGCACTTGTGATGGCAGGTGTTACAGGACGCATATGCTTTTAATTACCCTTCCAGATTGGTAGTTGTCCTGCTATTAAACAAAGCCATTTTTGAAATCTGCCAAATAAATTTGTGCACTTCTATTCACAAGGGGAAAAAAATGGAATTCCCAACTTTCTAGCTCTCAATCCCCCATAATACTTTGCATCACTTGAGGAGCATTAAAGGCCCAAGCCATCTCCACAATATACTATAGGTTTAAAAGTATATGGGCAACTATCCAAACATATCTGTATCTGTGGTGTGACTCTTAGTATCTGCCTGCTTCTCGCTCAACCAGGAAAATGAAAGCATAGCTCACGTTCAGCACCAAGGCCAGCTCCACTGTGCACGTTGGAGGTGAAGCAGAACCTGGCGCCTCACCATGGCTGGCAAAGAATTACCACTCACAGTCCTGCAGTCATCGGAGGGACATAAAAGGACTCCCGAGCGTCAGTCCAGTGAATAACTGTGTCCTGGGTAACCTGTCCCTCTATGTTGTGGCAGACTCGGATCACCCTGAAGGTTCTCAGACATGAGGTAGATTGCTGAGAAGGGGCCACCACCAAAGCATGACAACCCCCTCACCTTCTGTACCTTCAGCCTTTGCCAGCCTTGACTGTCAGCTGCCCTTGCATAAGGCCAAGGAACTGCACTATTTGCACCGATTGAATTATTTATAAACATACAGTATCAGTTTCGATTACCTGATAGTACAGCTTTTATGTATATGTACTTTACTTGAGAAGACTTATTTGTACATTACTTTTTCTTTTACTCCACTAATATCTGTACTTCTTCTTCACTACATTCCTGCATGGCTTCGCGTTACAAAACAACACTGGCACATAGCAGTAATATTGCCACCTGCTGAAATTACTGTAGATACTCTTTTGCTTTGACTTTAAGGTTAATGACTCAAGCTCCGTATTTTCATTCTTCACAAGTAGAAATGTCCATGAAAGACTTCTACTTTTACTTTAATAATAATAATAATAATAATAATAATAATAATAATAAAACAGGATTCATACACTCTTGCTAAAAATATTTATGGAAGGAAAAATACATTTGACGCCACTGTGGTTTTAAACAATATATTTTAACCATATAACACCTTTTTTTCTCTTACATATTTAAACACTGAAATCTATGCAGTTGTATACACTCAGCTGCACAGTAACTGTCAGTAATTTTGAAAAGCCAGTTGTGATTTAATCATATCGAATCCCACTTTCGAGGCTGCCAGAGGCTGTTAAAAGGAACAAAAGGTGACAGAACTGAAAACCGAAACAAAAAAGATGCGCGCTAATTCCCGTAATAATGAAAAAAGATTGAACAGAATTGCATTGGCGGATTTCTGTAAAAAGCCTATTCTCTCCCAGCAGATCTTTCCCGATGCCCTCCATCAATCTTTTCAAGCCATATTTGCAAACGAGCCACCGTCGTGCCGAAAAACGTCTGCTGCGTCCCTATGTGCCAAGCTGTGCGGGTCACTGAGAATTGAGTGAAACTAATGTTGCCTGGCACCCTCCTCTGTCTCTCTGAGTGACTCCCCAAACGCACCCCCCGCAGTTGCACCCTGCCATCTGTCCCCTGCCACCCTTCAGCAATCCAGAACTTTCTCAGCAGGAAACGTTAATTATGTTTACATCTACTCTCTTCAACTTCTGAAGTGTATAAAAGATCCTGATTGCTTTAAATTCCAACACAATCGCATTTACTATCCAAAAAATGGGAAAAACAGAAAGAAAAAAAAAAAACAATCCAAAAGAAAATGAACTCAAATCGAATCCTAGCTCGTCTAGTCTCTAACCTGTATGTCAACAGTATCCCAGTGGCTGCTGAAGATAAGGTGCACAAGGCAAAATCTCATCAGGAGATGTATTATCCCACACTCTACGCACACACACACACACATTATATATATATATATATATATATATATATATATATATATATACACACACACACACACACACACACACACACACACACACACACACACACACCCCCCCCACGAAGACAAATGAATCACTCGCTCTGACTCAGTTACTCAGCAATAAGCTGGGAATTGATCCACAGCTTCCCTCTGACCTTTCAAAGTAGCAGAGTAGCAAGAAGCCTTTAGACACAAGTGCAATCAGAAGAGTCGGATCAGTAAAATGGCAAGTGGCATGTGTTTAAGACAGCGGGGAAAAGACCGACTTTGGGGGAAAAAAAGGGGAGAGGGGGATTTTGAGAGAGAGAGAGTGCAGGTGCAAAAATCCAGTAAAATCTTTGAATTTATTTGATTCATGACTAAGAGAGCTAATTAATTAATGTATGCATTGAGAAATTTTAAAGCTGTGTATATACTGTATAAGTACTGTGTTTTTAAGAGGATAATTTTTTAACCTGCTGTAATACAATATAATTACAGAACAAACATTTTTATTTATGTATTTTTTACATATTTATGTACATGCTTAACAGGGGTGCTTAAACTTTTGAGCACAGGGATCATCATAATTGTTACATAAATTCCATAGACCCTCTCAAAACCTGGTATTTTCTCTACCAACTCAATCCAACTGCAGGTACCGTGCCTATTTATTTATTTATTTGTTTGTTTGTTTATTTATTTATTTTAGTTCTATGTCTATTTATTAAAGCCATAAAACATTTTTTATCTTCAAGACATTCAAGATATCTTAGAAAACCTAATTTGTCTACTCTAATAAAGCTCACACATTTAATTTATCCATATGGCATCATTGCACATCTGGCCAGTAATTATATATTAAATAATATTTATATGCAGTAAAAAAATTAATATATCATATTAATAAAGAGAAAATAGCATGTGTTTCAATTTGGCTTTGTTTCCAATCAAAAAAAATTTTTTTTTCAACTATGATTAAATCAGAGTACAAGCCACACTTATAAAGCTCAGCTTAACCCTTTATAACTTTCAAAAGCAAGAACAAAATACAAGCTGTAATAAAAGCATGGAAACAGAAAATACACTAATTTTTATATAATATGTAATTTAATACAGGGACTTTTTCTTATTTTAAAAAACCTTGGTCTGAATGTTAAACTGATAAACTTAGAATTGACTAGAGTAATACATATACTGTAAATAACTAAAAAAACAGGTAACACTGAGGGCACATTTCTTTATTTCTTTATTTATTGGGGGTTGGCTGTTTTTGTGGTTACTGTTTTGGTGTCGTTGTTGTTTTTGTTTCATTGTTTTTGCATAATGTCAGCATCTTGGTTTTGCACTAAGGATGACACTCAATTTCATTGCACATGTGTACTGATACTGAAAATTCTATCCTATTCCCCTTACATTATTCTATTCTGTTCTGCTCTATTCTTTTCTAAAAGGCTAAAATATACAAACACAAGGGAAACCACAGCATTCCAGTAAGACGAAGAAGACATATGCTGAAACAAGAGCACATAGTATTGGTACAAGTGCAAACCAAAACCAAGGATATGTAAAGACTGTCGATAATCACTGATTATTAATTATATAACAAAGTAAAATGGTGGCACACAAGGCTCACCCTTAGGGGCCCAAAGGCCACCACCTATTTTCCAATCCAACAGAAAAGCCAATGCAGCAAAAATCACTGTAAAAAGTCAATGCTAGCCACGATAGAAAGCCACCAGAACACCCAGTGCACCACAGCCTGCCCGCGCATGTCCCAGCAGGCATAGACCCTAAGGCCGCCAAATTCTCCAAACTCTCCAAATCCCAATACAATCGTGCACCCACGGGTTGCACCAGTCATGCAAGTCAAAGGTTTGGACACAAGTTTGGATTTTATACATCCTAAAACAACACATATGGCATTAAGTAATTAACTAAGTACAACAGCAACCGTCAGTTGTTATTTTAAGACACAAACAGTTCTTGCAATAACAGTATTGTCAAGTGCATTTGCAAAAACCATCAAGCACCATCATGCAACTGGCTCTCAGGAAGACCACCCCAGGAAAGCAAGACCAAAACTAACAGCATGCAGTATTTACTGCACAGCCTCTTCCTAGTCCCAGTACCCAAGGTCATACATTCGATACTATTTTTCCCTCCCACACACTCTCTCCTTTTCTAAAAAGCTTAACCTTCTAAAAGACTCGCGAATCACAGTTTTCAAAGATAAAGCAGACTAATTTCTAAAGCCATAATTAAAGCTGCGTTCCTCAGTCATTCTAAAGTGTGTTATACTGTATTTATGTTTTATAACATGAATTAGCTGTAAATAACAAAATATAAAGAATCTTTTTACTTAAATGTGAAATAAATTCTTGAGTAAAAGTTGACGTTCCACGTAAAAGCAGACATGTAGAAACTTTAGAATTCACTGAATGGATAAAAGTGAAAGATGATTAAGGAAGACAGTTTAATTCTAGTCTCTCAAATGTTAGACAATATTATAACCTGAGCAAACAATAGCTGAATTAAAAAAAATATATATACAGTATACTGTATATATATAT
>QMIH01000930.1:137284-163902 GCA_003987875.1 Clarias batrachus
ATTACTGTTCTCCGTAGCAGAAGTTCTCTCCCATCAGCAGGGTGTTTCACTTCCAGAACTATTGCTCACTCAATGTCTCTTGTCTTTTGTAAACTTTTGAAATTGTGGTTTGTGGAAAATCCCAGGAGCTCATTAGGCTGCCACAGTCGAAACCTTATCCTGCTGCCACTTAAAGTAACTCTGAATGCACAGGAACACAGGTGTTACGATTACATAATGTCAGTGAGTTTAACTAGAGCACACTGCATAAGTTGTGTTGCATTTATAAGAATCGACAGGCTTCATAGTTCAAAGGCATCAACCAATATTCTATTAAACTAACAAATGCTACTCAACATGATCTGAAAAGAAAACGGGAACTTTAGTCTGTCGACAATATTTCCGCATTTTACGACAGGTTTAAATTTTTTATTTAACACACACCACCAGTTAAAAGTTTGGACACACCTTCTAATTACATGGTCTTTCCTGATTTTTCTTTCTTTATATATTGTAAAACAATGCTGAAGGCGTCCAAAAGTTTGCAATAACTTCCTTTGAAAAGTTGATCTTGAGATGTATCTGCTACTCTCGCTCTTTAAAGCTTCATAACGGCTCTAATCTAAAGTGCTGGTTGTTAACTGGAGATTTCTGAGGTCTTTGAGAGCCAGTTTCATCATGGCGCTTGATGGGTATGGCAAACGCAATTGCAAGAACTATTCCAGAACAACTGACCATCATGTCTTAAAAAAAAAACAAGACAAGTTGTTACTTAATTACCTAACGCCATATGTGTTATTTCATAGTTTTGAAATATCCAGTATTGTCCTAGAATGTAAAACATAAATCACAAACTTGTGTCCAAAAGGCTGGTACTGGACAATAGGTCTTATTTTTTAGGAAATAATACAAAATGAAACTCAACGGAGGTGATTACTTTTCTAAGGAATCCAGCTAACAGATTTCTCAAAATTTATGTTTGTCCGATTCGAGACTAGACTTCCGTGTCGCCCTCAATCTGGCATGCACTCCCATAAAAAAATCCTCTATGGACACATTCATTAAACTTGGTCTCTGAACTTTGGCGCAAGTTCGAGTTGTGAGGATCCGTTTGATTCGCGTGCCACCTTGCTCCCTCGACTCCTCGATCGCTTGTTTTTAAGGTCCGAGACACATTATGTTGAAGAGCTCCAAGTACTCTACTACTTTGGAAAAATCATGTTCCCCTTTAAAAATAAATCTGGACTCACCGCAAACAGGATTGTAATGGAGATTGTACCGTAGAGTGGACACACACTGATTTAACAAAAAAAAAAAAAAAAAAAAAAAAACGGTTCTCCTACCTTGTCTAATCTCTAAATGGAGAAGATTAGTCTGACTGTTTGGGGCTATTGAGGTTTGTTTGGGTCACCTTCTGAAACATGCAGCTACAAATAAGCCCTGCACCCCTACTACACTTTATTATAATACACAAATCCATTGTTTAAATGTAAGACAAATTTATAGCTGCGAGTGAAATGTTGCAGAAAATCCAATACCATCTTAACTATCAGCTTCAGCTTCAACACTGTTGTGTCCAAAGAATTCGCTCTCAATGGCCGCATTTTTTTTTCTTCTTCTTTTTTTTTGCCTGCGACAGCAGAATCAGTCCGCAAATCTTAAAAGCCGGCTTAAGGCGAACAGGAAATGGCACCAAATTCTGTGTGAACAGGTGAAGTGCCCTTGCCTTTATACGTTTCCTACAGATAAGACAGAAGCTCAGCAGAACGCCTTGTTAGTACATTGTCCTGAGTCTTTATAAACGGCATTTGAACTCGGATAAAGCTGACAGAACCTGATCAGTCTTACATCTTTTATCTGAGCGTAATTGTCTGAGCTTTTTTCACGTTGCAAAAAATAGGATTTCTCCCAAACCTAACAAGATTTGTAGGATTTACTGCTTTCGGAGTGCTCTGTTGATCGGACCGCTGATGGCTCACGCTGGTGACTTCTCATTATGAAACCTCCAGACTCCAAGCTTTTACAATTAACCCTTAAAAAACAAAAAAATCTTTCATTTCTTTAGAGTATGACATGAATTCCGAGCGCGCTATAAAGCTCTGATTCAGCTGGAAAGACGCCGAGGCCTTCAGGGATCTCTCGGCTCACAGCCACAGAATTCCTCCATCATCCTCTGGGTCATCACAGTCTTGGTTATATCAAGTGACAGGCTTAAAAGGTTTCAGAAAGAGGAGATGGGCAGACAAATAGATGGAGACAGAGAGAGACAGAGAAATAAGAGAGCTATGAACTTGCAAATTATAGTAGCAACAACAGTCTACAAAACCAGAGAGTGGCACAGGCACTTTGGGTGCAATCTAATATTGTTTCAGCTAGCTCCTATTCCACTTTCCATCACAGGAATCATTTATTCAGCTTCACAGGTTAGGTGCAAATGTTTAGAGTGCCAGACAGTGGCTTCCTGGTTGCTGCTATTGATGGAGCGAGTACATTTTGTAAATATTGCTGTATTGCTTTTGGTTTCGCCTGACATCTGTTGTTTGACTACATGTAGATTTTTTTGCTCATAAACGCATAAATATCCAGTCTCATCCAACAAATGGTCAGTGATAAGGAGGCGCCGATTGTAAAATTCTGATTTCATACCAATACACTCACTCAATCACGCACTCATCGTCTAACAGCTTTATCCTGTATATAGGGGTAAGGTAGGGCCTGGATCCTATCCTAGGAGACTTGGGGCACGAGGTGGGGTACACCCTGGTGCCAATCCATGACAGAGCACACTCACATACAGTACTGTACACACACACACGCTCAGTCACACACTGTGGGCAATTTGAGAATGCTATTTAGCCAAATCTGCAGCCCTTTGATATCATGCCCCTCAAACCAATACAGATGTTTAAAATCATAATTTGGCCGATGTTTGTTTGGTTACAGCTTTCGTATAGAATATGTTCGCTTGCAAACGTAATGTGGCTATACGGTAACGGCAAATAACGCCACGAGCTTCTACACTTATTTTTTTATGGTAAACTAGAGTGGAATGTGTGTACAAGACGAAGAGTGCTAAACTGAATCGGCTGACAAACAATATAGAGAATGATCGTTGTATTCTAGATTAGCATGATACCATATTTTATATTCTAGATACAGTAGCATGATACCAGACTCGTGTGGAAGATGTTTACATTTTTTCAGAATAAAGGTATAGTGAGGAAATCTCTATACAAGTGACTCACTGGCTCTCTATGCTAATCTGTTATCCTGGAGCTATTGCTAAGTGCAGTCTCCTGGCTCTTCCTCACTCCATACACCACACTTACCACAAGGTAGCTGCAGCTTTGTTAAATGCTAACGCTGTATTTTCTTGCGTTACTTTGCATTTGATTGAAATCCGTCATCCTTACCATACATCAGTGGTCCCCAAATCCCGGGCTGTGGACCAGTAATGGACCGCACAGAAAGTATTGAGTAGGTCCCGCTTTGCCACCAAAACAGTAATGATCTGCTCATCTATTGGATCAGACGACACGTCTTATACTTCACTCCCCGAGTGAATCAGTGAGCCTTGGCCACCCGTGACCCTGTCCCCAGTTCACCGGTTTTCCTTCCTGAGTTGTCTGACCCAGCTGTCTAGTCAGCACAATTTGGCCTTTATCACAGTAGTACATTTTCAATATCTCGTTACAATGGTGGCTGTAAGTGGGTGGGATTTACTAGGCAGCAGGTTAACTTTTCCCCCTAAGGTTGACGTATTAGAAGCAGAACAAAAATGGGCAAACATAAAGATTTAAGGGCCAAACTGTGATAGCTAGAGGACTGGGACAGAGCGACTCCGAAACTGCAGCGCTCTATGGGATGTAGTAGTCAGGACATACTAAAAAGTATTTGAAAGAACCGGTGAACTACAGTACAGTAACAAAGGTTTCATGGGTGCCACATTTTACTGACTATCAGACTGTTTTATTTTGAAAAATAATCAGATAACCTCTCACTCACTTCTGTCTGTACCTCTTTCCCACACTTTTTTCTCGGTTTTGCTGCACTAAAGAAATTTGCTAATGTTACAAGCTAACTCTAGCTAAAAATGGGTAAACAAAAAAGCAACATCTCTGGAGAGCTTCTTTGAAAAGGAAATACCCAGTGATGAGACAAGCAGATGAGACTCTGAGACTGCCAACAGAAAGAAATCTGTATATAAAAGAAAATGCCAATAGTCCTACCTAAATGACATGTTTATCTCAACAGGTGATTCACATGCTCCAACCCCGCTCTGTATGATAGCTGTGGCCTTAAAAGTGTGTTTGAGGCAACTTCCACTCTGCCGACGTTCTGGATTAAAATCACAGCGGAATGTTCCTGTGATCGCCACAAAGCACTGAAAACCCTGCTCACTTTTCCAACAAATGATCTTTGTGAAACGAAATCGTCTACAGTGACGGCAACAAAAACGGAATTACAGAACAGACTGGACTGAACACCACGAATACGCTTCAGGTGTCATTGTCTTTTTTTTTCAGATTTTCTCCCTAATTTAGTCGTGTCCAATTCCTCCCCGTCATTAGGGGGCGCTCTCACATTATGGCTACTACTACCACTCAGCCGGAAGGGCCGAAGACTATCGCATGTTTCCTCCGAACCACGTGACGCCAGCCGAACCGCATCTTTTCGAACTGCTCGCTCGCGCACCTTTGGGGGCGGCGTAACACACTCGGAGGACAGCGCTATCCACTCCTTCCGTTGCGTGAGCTCCCAGACGCCCCTGACTGGCTGTAGAGCCGTGATTATTGTGGGAGCACTAAGTACCTCTCATCCCGCCCCTCTGAGAGAGCTCGGCCAATCAGCTCTCTCTAGACCTCCGGAGGCCCCTACATTTCTTCTGGCAAGATAAACTACAACGATTCCAGATGGCTCGTTAGCTACTGTAAACTGCATTCACATCAGTCTTTATTATGTCCCCTTATACAGTATTTTATGGCTTAATATCATTAACATACAAGATGAGTTGTATAAAAATGATCATGAAATGAAAATCTGACGAAACTCTTTTTTTGTTCCAGGCTATGTTGTAAATTGGGGTATTTTTACATGGGGCTCTATGGGGATTTCTGGAGCAAGCTCCAAGTGGATATTTGAGGAACTGGATGTTTTTCCACCTCTGTGCTGACTTTATGTTTCAGAACCGGAGGTTGCCGCTTGATGCCAACTTATATGCCAATAAGCTGATGGCAGTTAACATGGGGAATATCAGCCAGTACAACAGTGATGTTTTCATTCCAAGCAACCAGGAACGCTTAAGAAACATCCAATCCATCATATAATGACAATTGATTAAGTCAACAGAATTATTTTAAATCAATGTTGAATAAAATTATCCACAGTGCCCCAGAGCCATGTCATGGAGAATCTCCTGGAAGTGCTGAATAGTAAACTTTACCTGCGACTTATAAATCTTATCCTTTAAACCTCCATACATTATGATGTTAAATTGCTTCTTTTTTTTTTTTTTTTGGCTAATTCTTCGAATATATTATCTGAGTGTTTTCTGTTTGACTTTCTGGATTTACAATTTATGTAGTTATTTTCTCCTGTTGTAATTTGCACCTCCACCCATAAAGCCACATTTCCATATACAGTAGCTATTAACTTCACTGCCTCATGTGGATCTCTGCAAATATGAACATCGCAACCGTATTGATTTCTTTTTTCCCAATCCCTCAACATGTGCTTGCAGGAGTGCTGCTTGAACTGTAGTGTAACTCCCGCAGGTTATTATATTGTATATACTGTGGGATCAGACCTATAAAAAGATCAATAAATGAAAGCAGAATTGACTCCCACTTTCGAAATCTGCTTCCTACTGATGTCAGAGGCTGCTTGTCTTAGCTCTAAATATGAAGGCCATACGGTCTCAGCTCTAATGAAAATGTTATTCTTCACTGTTCAAGCTCGAATGAATGAAAGTGTTATTCTATAGTCTATATTCATTCTTCAATGTTAATGTCGTTCAATCTCTGCATCATTTGCACTGCACTGTATAAAAAAAAATGTTCCAACTTGTAACTAATTCTTATACGCTTAACGCTATCAATAAAATATTGACAAAATATGGTAGCACAGTTACGGAGAAAGTCCAAGCTTTGGAATTGATTGAGTTTATTTGGGTTTGTGGCAGCCTCAAGGGTGAATACGGTCAGGTCCATAAATACGAGGGGCATTCAAGTCAAACTGGGATGATTCAGATGATGTTAAACCATCTCAGGCAACAATTGTTTTTAGAATTTTGGTTGTATGAGGAGTGTTCAAGTCAAACCAGGACTTTTGGTTGTGCAGAATAAAAGAACACAGTAATGAGAGCGACTCTGAGAGTATAATCCCCTGCTACACTAATGAACTTATCCCAGCATTTCACAAGTCCTTGAATACATCTAGGCATTTGGCAGACGCCCTTGATGGCATTAGACGCCCTTATCCAGAGCGACTTACATTTTTTTTTTTATCACATTATATATCTGAGCAGTTGGGGTTAAGGGCCTTGCTCAAAGGCCCAACAAGGACAACTTGGTGGTAGTGGGACTTGAACCTGGGACCTTCCAAACCATAGTCCAATGCCTTAACCACTAAGCTACCCCTACCCTACCATAAAGGGAGAAGGTTTTCTGGTACGCTCGAGCCATGATAGGACTGCCTGCGTCATGTCCCAAACGCTGGCCTCCCAGGAACTCCTTTAATGGCTTAAACATTAAGGTCCACTAAAACAACCCTGATCTGATGACGCCATAAGACCTGTAAAGGTGCACTCTGGTATCTGGCATCAAGCATCCTTTAAGTTGGGACGTGGGGCCCATGTTTGTCTATTACATCTCACAGACGTCAATCAGATTAAGATCTGGGGAAGTTGGAGGCTAATTCAACACCTGGAACTCTTTATTTTCCTCAAAGCATTCACATGAACATTTGTTTTTATTCCCTTTTTCATTTGTTTCTTTGTCAAATTATTCCTGAACGAAACCGTTCTTTTATATATAGATTCAGAAATTGCAGGTATAATCTATAATCAAATGGGTGTGCTGGGTTAAGCTGTAAAAATAGAGAGGAAGAAAATATACAAGAAGGATCTGTAGCGACTCTCTGCACTGTTCCAGTAGGATTATACAAGTTTAGCAAACAGAACCTTTCACCTCTCGGGTTAGGCGACTTCCTTTTCTGGAAACAGCAAGCATTTGTCTCTAATGATGAGCCAGGCTGTTTTTAAACTTCCTTATAAATATTTCTGGCGTAATGCCTTAGGGGCTTTCACTTTTTCAAAAATATCTGTCTGCATTATGTTTAATGATGTACATGTAACGACGCGGGTCGCGCGAGAGGCAGAGCCGTGCTTAAACTGTTCAGAACAGGCAGATCCGCAAGTYGTTACCACGCRGAGTTCTGAACAGRCAAAWGCACGGCCATTTATACATGTGGTTGCTAGGCAACGCCGCCGTCAGGCAATCAGCCGGAACGAGCCGCACCTGACGGCGGGTTTATTTAAGGGTCCTGATACCGGCGCACTTCGTGCGATCATTTAGGTAGCACCGGTGAAGGTATCAGGGCCAAAGAAACACAGAAAGAAAATAAAATAAAATAAAATAATAAGAAAGACAGCTGTTTAGAGACAGAGGCAAAGCCCCAGCCTCTGTCTATTGAAGACGCCAGAGAGAGCGAGTGAGAGAGAGAGAGATCGGGAGAGCGGCACGCAGAAATACAGCGTGCGCGCTCAGTACGGTGTTAGTGCACGAAGCACAAACTCTCTCTCACACAAAATCCTCGGTAGGGGTGAACGCCCCGAGAGGACAAGTTTTGTTTTGTTTTCCAGAGCCCCGTCCGTTCTCGCGTAGACGGCGGAGCTCTGTTTATTTTGTGTTTTCACCTTTTCATTTATTTTCCTTTTAAGTTCATTAATTAATAATCCCACGCTATCTCCAAACGGGAGGGTCTTCCCGTGTGTATCACAAGCACTCTCACTATCTCCTATTTCATTGACCCACTCTAACGCCCAGCATAAGGGCTCTTATAATTAAAAAACATCGCGTGGTGCGGCTCTCCATACCGCACCACGTAACAGTACAGTAAAAGAAAGCTATGCAGCATATCTCTAACTGCATGAATAGTTTTACAGTAGGTTAAAATGACCATAGAAGGAAGAATGAATTAATAGCTGGGTCTCATGGTAGTGTAGTGGTTAGCATTGTGGCCTTGCACGTCAAGGTGTCCCGCCTCAGGTCTGTGAACGTAGGGTTTACATGGACTCCTTTGCATGGACATGGACTTGTTTCCTCACCAATCCATGTACATACTGATTAGTCTGACTGGTGGGTGCATGTAGTGTGTGAGGGAGTGTGTGATTGTTCCCTGCGATGAATTGTCAACCTGTTCAGGGTGTACCCCTGCCTAGACCTCTGGGATAGGCTCCAGGTCCTCTTTGACCCTCTATAGGATAAGCTGTATAGAGTGAGAGTGAGTGCACCACAGCTCCATGTTTCCAATATTTTTCGGGTTTCCTCTGGGTTCTCCAGTTTCTTCTCACATCCCAAAAGCATTATATATTTAACTTGAACTGCACCCCCTTGATAAACCAGCATTGTCTCTAGGATGTGACATCAAGTCATCGGTCGTGCATGGGGTTGTGAGTGACCCAAGCAAACAGCTGTTCATTTAATACAGGGATTGTCCATGGCCTCCAATGATCTTCGATCTTTATCAGGCTAAAAGCAATTTGCTAACTATACTATTATGAATACATTAGCTACAGTAAATAGATGCCAGCCAAAGAAAAAGGAAAGTATAATTTCCACTCAGAGAGCAGGGCCGATTAGGTGCTACAGTACTACACTGCTATAATGCCAAATAGATGCAAGCCATAAAACTGATTAGATGTACTGGTGCTAAACTGTATACAATATGCTTAAGTAACAAGTAAAATCGTGTCATAAGTACTTTAGATGCTGAATCTTCAGGGCCCGTATTCACAAAGCTTCTTAAGCCTAAAAGTTGCTCCTAGTGACAAAATTCTAAGAAAAATCTTTTAGGGGATTTTCTTCTTAATTTTTCCTTAAATTTAAGATTAAATCTTAGTAAAGATAAAAATGATTCACAAAACATCTTAGCCCTAAAAACAGCTCCTAAGGTAAAATTTGCTAAGAGTAGAGAGGAGGACTTTTAAGAGGCTTAAGAGTTTCTCTAGCAGAGGACAAAATGGCGGAAGGAAGAAATATTCTTCGAACACTGAACGTGAAGCTAAAAGTAAACACTGATTTTCTGTCCATTTCTCTTGGATTGTTGGCTAAATACCATCCAAAAGGGCAAATTAAACAGACTGTCCTGCCATCATGTACATTGTTAAAGCTGAGACATTTTGCTCTCATCAATTTAAAATGGATTACAAGTAATAAAATCAATACGGTAAATAAGTGTGAGGCCTTAAATATAGTAGCTACTGTGTGGAAATTGGTTGCTTCAAAACCATTTTCAACATTTAGCTGTTTAATTATCTTTAAGACAACTCTGCATAAAGTAGCCTGTACTCATGATTATACAATTTCTTCATATACAAAAATTATGATTCACTGTTGGTTTTATTATCATGTATTCTGTTTTCACAAAGAGCGCATTTCAAAGCCAGAGGTCAGAGGTTATTTTTTTATTAACCAATCACAGTCCTTGAACTGCTGCATCATCCCTAGCAACGGGGTCGACCACACTCCTCACTAAGATAAAGGTTTTTCTACTTTCCTTACTCAGAGTTGCTCTAAAAGGTTTCCTAAATCACTTTCAGTCTAGGACTCCCAGCTAGGACTTTTTAAGCTAAGATAGGAACTCTCTGAGAGAGAGTTCTAAGAAGCTTTGTGAATACGGGCCCAGAGCGCTTAGTGGTGTGACGTCACCAAAGCTGTTCTCAGTTAAAATGTTATAAACTTTGAAGCGGGTTTAGTACTGTACTGTACCGCAGCTTTTTAATCAGACGTATTTGTGTGAATTAGCTCCTTACTCTATATACCAGAAGAATACAATTGATTTGCATATCACGGCAAAGACTTTACTGGCTTTCCCCTGAAGAAGCCTCCTGTTGTTGCTTGAGAAAGGATCAAATCAGCACAATCAGCAATGTTTGCGTTAAAAAGGACAGGAGACTTTGTCTTAATTAGCATGGACGCTATACCACACTATGCTCTTATTACACAAAGGGTATGAAAATCTCAGGGATGCTCATCTAAAAAGATTGCTCATTATTCTGTTCATTTGGCTTCAATGTGATTCTCGCAATTGCTTTCAATTTTTGCTTTTGTGAGGGTCTGACTCTTCTATTGTAATGAGTGTATTGATTAATGTAAACTCAGGCTGTGCTCAGAATAGCACTCAGAAGGTTGTGATTATTACTTGTTCTTTATGTGCTCTTGGATACTCAAGGTTTTTCTTTTCTTTTCTTTTCTTTTCCCCCCAATGTCTAATGCAAATTAAGGTTGTACTTTAGACTATGCATTTTCTGTTAGTTTGAGTGCTTGCTTGAGGGCCTGCAAGTATAATACACACGTAAACAGCTATTTCAAGGGTACATCCCCATTCTCCATTCATGTATCTTTGTGGAATGCTAAAATAATACAGTATGTGTAGAAGAGAGATTCTGTGAAATTAGTCTAATGGGAAACTAAGGTGTGAAGGATATATTAGGTATAGATGAGTAGAAGTTTAGGTGGTATGGTGGTGTAGAGGTGTAGAGGTTAGCGCTGTCGCCTTGCACCTCCAGGGTCCGGGTTCAATTTCCGCTGTGTGCATGGAGTTTCATGTTCTCCCTGTGCTTGGTGGGTTGTCCATAGACATGCAGGTTAAGCTAGTTAATTCAACACTGCGTATATTTAGCCTCTTAAGGCTGACTCTTTATTGTTGATTTAGGATCAGCAACAGGAACCCTGGGAACAGCTCCAATTTCTTTCTTTCTTTTTAATTTTGCTATGTATAATACTAACAACTGGGTGAGAAGACTACCAGCTCTTCTAGTGATTACCACATGATTCACAGTTAACTGTGAGATACTACAGTATATAATCTCTCTTTTGGGCACTGGGTCTCTCCAGGGCTCCCCATCAAATGGGACATGTTTCATACTGCTCTAGCAGAGGATGAGCATGGGGCATGTTTGCAAACGTGTGTAATCTACTTCAACTGGCTCTTCTTCACTTGGTGAAGCTGAAAATCTTCTCAGAGGTTCTCCCTAAAAGTCTAAAGGAGGCAATATGTTCTAACCACAGCCTTGGATTCCAGCTCTTCTGAAAATAGTCTTTCTAGTCTCTGTCCAACGGGACATGCCTCATACATTCCTCAAGAGCTGGCCAAGGGGCATCAAGTGAAGTTGGCTCTTCTTTTATCGCGAGCAGGAGGGGAATAATTTCTGCCACAAGAACTTTCAACTTTTCTTTTGGTCTCTATGCAAGACCATAGACAGGACTAGACTGGATCCCACTCAAGAACTCACTCTCACTCACTTATCATCTATACCGCTTAATCCTGTATTCAGGGTCACGGGGGGTCCCAGGAGACTTAGGGCACATGGCAGGGTACACCCTGGACAGGGTGCCAATCCATCGCAGGGCACAGACACACACACACATACACTCACTACGGGCAATTTGGGAATGCCAATTAGCCTAACCTACATGTCTTTCGACTGTGGGAGAAAACCGGAGTACCCGGAGGAAACCCACCAAGCACGGGGAGAACATGCAAACTCCATGCATGCAGAGACGGGAATCGAGCCTGGCCTGAGTTCGGACCCGGACCCTGGCGGTTCAAGGCGACAGTGCTAACCACTACACCACCGTGCCGCCCCACTCAAGAACATAGAATGATATTGGATTATTATATTTGAACAAACAGATTTTAGTAGCTCAAATCTAAGACTAATTTCCAGAATTAACCATTTATACTGTATATATTTTTGAATCATGTGCTTGTTTAACAGTTGAAAACATGGAAACCGAAGGGATCATAAGGCCTTATGCTGACTTGGATCTATTGGGTGATCAACACGTCAAGCAAGCAAATTCCTTATAAGGCTGGCGTGTCCAGAGTGTTGTTATACCACAATTCGGCATACTATCCTGCATCATGAAGAATGCAGGAAGGAATGCAGATGCCATTACACTATGTACCCGGGTAGTATTGATGAACTCTAGAATGGTGCTGAACAAGAGAAACACTCTTAACTGGAAGCCTTACTGCTCATATTTCACAGGCTAGAGCATACAGTATGTGACTCCAAACAGGTACTTTTCTGGTCTATGGTCCCAATATGCATATCAGCCTTGTGCATTTGTTTTTCAAAGCATTTCCTTTCCAACTTCTCATCAACTACTGGCACATAGCATTTAAAGAATGCCTCGAGCTTGATCAAGAAGAAATTGATTTCTCTCAGTGGTCTTGCTATTGTATGAAACACTTTTGCATGCACTGGTGTTCAGTGAGAAATCAATGTAGAAGAGGAGTTACTCAACAGGCCATTACCATGCACTGGAGCCAATTACTGCCCATGCATCAGTCAGAGACTTAAACTTGGCTGAGCCATTTCTTGAGTAAAAAAAATGTTTTAAATCATGCACCCTTGGAATTATCCAATTTTATTTTAACAGTACAAACTGGACTAAAACCAGTCAACCCAATTGGGACACTGTATCATCAGAATTGCACATTTCCTCCATTTTGCTCTGTGTTGAACTGATTTTTGCTGTTTGCATAATTATTTGAGTCATGCATATTTTGACCTCAATACTGCCTACGGGTTTAATTTTTGTTATAAAAGAGGAAGCTTGTGCTTATAATCCACCTACCTATAACAGGCCGACAATAATGTCCTAGCACAAGTGATAATTTTTTTAATTTATTTTTTTTACAGAGGTTCTGCAGCACTACCTAAACTTGGTTAAAAAATTGGATGACCTTCTTTAGCTACTCTATAATGTTGATTGTTGGAAATAAGGAGAAAAAACCTTTTGGAACATAATTTTAGAAAATAATTCACTAGTCCAGGACATACAGTAGGATAGTAACAGTAATGCTGCTTTATGACAGACTGCATAATGTGACACACAAATCCTGTTACTGATTACTTTCCTATTAGAACTGATTGATTTATTCATCACGCAGCCCGGCATCACCATCAGCCCCAGTAAAGACAGGAAATAGAAAGATGTGTTCATTTAACTCAGTGATTGCATTGACACGATCTCGATCCAGCATTGACACGCTGTCGAAAGATAAACTCTTATTATATAAAATTCATACTACAAAAGGCTTTGCACTTTAACTGATATATAGTGAATTAAAACTATAAATATGCATGAGTCTCGTCTCGCCCTTGATTGCTGAAGTGGATGACTGGTTTACAAACGAGATTTTTTGGGGGGGCTTTCGTTATAATGCTCCAAATAAAGTTCGCTGGATCTGAATATCGCTACGGATAATAACTTCCAGCATAAGTTAACTGAACAATTAATTTAAGCTTGGGGAATAAATTATTCTTATTGGCGTGAAATTATGCTTTGGTGCTCTTTGGAAAAAAGAAAAAGAAAGAAAGAAAGAAAAAAAAGCTGCAGAGGCATAAGAACCACTGATGGCATCGATTACCTAGCAAACAATGTAACTAATTATAAAAGAAATCTAATTCATAAACAAAAGTCGCTTTGTAACAATTTGTTCCGAGCAGTCAGTCAGCCGGAATGTTTGCACTGCCAATTTTACACTTGTGTGATTCGGAAGCATAAACCATCTTTTTAACAGTACAACAGATTTCAAACAGCATGGCTCATGAAGAGAGACTGTGTCCCTCTATCAGCTAAATTCTCCCTGAAAAATGAAATCATATTCGTTTCGATTGTGTGAAAATTCTGAATATAAAAAAAAAGGGCAGGTTGTGCAGATGAAGTGTCACACGGAGTCATAACCGGGGCTTGGCCAGTTCATTTTCTCAGTAAATGTTTCATTCCTCTATTCATCTCTGACACATAAATTGGACCCGGGGTCTCCGGAGGCTGGGTTTTAGACTTTCCCTTGAGCGCCGATGTTAAATGACCTTTGAAACAATTTGATTATGATGTTCTGCTGACAGGGCCAGATTTGTCATGAGCGAGTAGATGGTAATGGATCTGAACACTCCAGAGAGAGAAAGAGAGAGAGAGAGAGAGATTTAGTAATGAAAGATGCATGACCAAAGATAGATGCAGTGACTGAGGCAAAGAAAAAGGCAGATTGATTCAGCACTGAGACCAGAGTCGTTTCTATATACAGTATAAGTGGTATAAGCAGTTGCTTTGGGACCCCTAGCCACCAGGGGGATCTGTAGGAATGCAGGACTTTTGCCAATAAAAGAACTATGCTAGCCGTGTTCAGGTTTTCTCTAGTGGTCTGCAAGTCGGATTCTGAGCCTCAAGTATTCAGAACCAGTCCTTACTATAAAGACTTAGCTGTACTGTGGATTAAGCTCAAGGTCTGATCATTAATAAGTACAATGGATAAGGTTAGATCCACTGTTCCACTGTTCCATGTTTCACTAAGCTCCAAAAAGAAAAACCTGACCCTCACTAAAAAAGGTAAAAGGTTATATACAGGTTGTACACAATCAACTGAAAGAAAAAAACGTTCTTGTCTTCTCTGCTTGAAGTTAATTCTTCTCTTACATATTTAATTTCTGTAAAACTAACTTCATATTGCATGTTCTCCCCATCCTTGGTAGGTTCTCCGGTTCCATCCCACAGTTCAAAGTGTGAATGCTGATCGGAGGTCCTACCACGGTCATACAATTGGGAATAAATACAATAGTCACTATTGGCCTCCACGGTCCCTGGTTGGACTACTGAGGCTCCTAAATGGATGAATGGAGGGATGGATAGAAAACTAACTGGTTAAATTAAGTCTGGTGATTCGCACCCATGAGCTATAACATTATGACCACTCACAGGTGAAGTGAACATTGATTATCTTGTTACAATGGTATCTAGAAGTGGGTAGGGTAAATTGAGCAGCAAGTGAAGATTTTGTCCCAGGAGTTGATGTGTTGGAAGCAGAAAAAATGGGCAAGCGTAAAAATTTGAGCTGACCAAATTGTGATGCTTAGGTGACGGGGTCCTGAACCGCTGAACCGACTACAGGGTCATTGCCAGCAAAGGCTCAGTGATGCACGTCGAGAATTAAGGTGGGCCCATGAGGTCTGATCCAATAGAAGACCTATTGTAGCTCAAATTGCTAAAAAAGTTAATTCAGGTTCTGATAGAAAGGAGTCAGAACATTGGGTCTGTGTAGCTGCAGACCGGTCAGAATGTCCATCACCAAAAGCGTCTCTAAAATCACATTTTCTTTTACATCGTGGCTGGATACATGTGGTTCCGATAGTAAGGTAGTCCGATAGTCCGACAGTTACCTGAGGAAGAGATGGATCCAGGATGCAGTCTGGGAATAAGACAACTTGGCAGAGGCAGGACGATGTTCTATGCAGTGTTCTGTTGGGAAACCTTGATCCTACCATTCATGAAGCTGTTACTTTGAAACGTACGACCCACCTAAACATTGTTGCTATACATCCCATCATGAAAAAGACATTCTTGATGCCTTTGTCCCCTTTCAGTAGTATAATGTGACCTGCCTCACTGCAAAAATCTATGGCTAAAGTGTTGGCTTGGCCTCCTAATTCCCCAAAACTCAACCTGATTGAGCATCTGTTCGATGTGCTGGAAGCATCTGATCTATGGAGGCCCCACCTTGCAACTTACATGATATAAAGATTAAGATGCTATTACTTGTACCATGTACCTTACAGCACAGTAAAATGACTTTAGCAAGCTGGGGTTAGAGTGCAGGGTCAGCCAGGATACAGTGCCCTGGAGCAGACAGGGTTAATAGCCTTGCTCAAGGGCTCAACAGTGACAGCTTGGCCGTGCTGGGGCTTGAACCCCCAAACGTCCGATCAGTAATGCAGAGCCATAACCATTATTGCCACCACTTGTCAGAGAACACCTTCAGAGGTCTGGTGGAGTCCAAGTCTCTATGGAGAAGGGCTGCAAAAATGGGGACCTACTCAATATTAGGGGGGTGATGCTATGGCAGGTCAGTATAAATGGAAGAGTTTATACAAATGGCATACAGATCAATTTACAATATCAGTACACTACATTACTTATGTAATTTGAGGTAATGTCTTGAGTGTTTTTTGAATATATGACTTTTAAGCTTTGCTATTAGCTACACACTAGACTGTCCATTAGCTACACTTAGCATCATCAATCAAATTTGTCACTAAGACATGGTTTTTTGTTATGGCTTTTTGTTTATTTGTTTGTTTTTTTGTTTGTTTACTTGGTTGTTCCTTATGCTAATGTTACTGAAAACTAGTCAGAAGCTACATGACACCTATGTAGACGTTTTATGACAAATGCTATATCTAGGAAATATTTATAAATTACTGTCATAAAGGCTGCTTTTTTTGTGGTTATGTGACATTAAGTGTGGCGACATTAGTTTCTGTCATGACACTTTCCGAGCTGAGATAACGTAATGCTAATGATGTGACTTAGATTGCCAAGTGTTGCAAAATTTGAGGATTTGAGTTACTACAGAGCACCTTTTGTTCAGGATTTGCCACCAGACACACTTGCCAAGCTACAGTGCGTCACATCATTAACATCATGACACGCCGACACCGAAAAAATATACCGGGCTACAAGGTCACTTGTCATAACGTCAAAGTGTCATGGCCCAAGCTGACAAAACTATTAGAATAAATGTTTATAACCAAGAATGAATGTTTATGTCAGTTATAATTAAGGGCTAATGTACAGTAAATGTCATGTGCTTTCTGGATCATGGCTTACAGGTAAAATGATGCCTTTTCTTTCATATTTGGCTGGAGTAGTGGTGGTTGGGGTACGTGTGTGTATGTGTGTGTTGGGGGAGGGTGTTTATTTCAGTGCTAATATTTGGTCATTTTAACCTGTTTTGTGCACATTTGTTGGAAATAAGGTTTACTGTAATTTTTTTTATTTTTCATCACTTCTTATTATCTCAGATTGACTCCAGAGTGCTGCAGGATAATGAGTCATCAGTTACCTTGGGTTTATACAGTAGGTATGGCAGGAGACTGCGGTCTCTCCTGAGAGAGTGAGTGTGTGTGTGTGTGTGTGTGTGTGTGTGTGTGTGTGTGTGTGTGTGTGTGTGTGTGTGAGAGAGAGAGAGATGAGATTTGTGAGTTGTGATTGTGTTCTTGTGTGATATCAGCCTTCTGAATTATGGCTATCAGGGGTTATTATTATTATTATTATTATTATTATTATTATGCTTTGGGTGGACAGTGTCTTCACTGTCCTCTCCTTTCAATCCCCTGGAGCGCTAAACATCCCCCTGTTGAAGTCTGTAAAATGCTGCATGCATAAAGAGCTTTCAAATGTCACATACAGGTCAGGTCCTCTGTGTTTAACACAGCGCCTGACCCCTGTCATCTCTCATTCCCATACACACACACATACACACATACACACACAGTACAAAATTGGTTGTGCTACCATTTTGCCTTTGTAGGTCTCCGTTTTTTGGTTGTACTCTTTTCTTTTATATATACAACATTATATTACAACATCAGCGGGGTATTATGTGTACTGATTTATTTTCAGGTTATTCAGGTAGCTTGGTTGCACTTATAAAAGTGAAGAATTATTGAATATAGAGAAAATAAAATGATTAAGACTTTTTCCCACTCAGAAGCTATTTATATATAATGTCACGGCGTGCGCCTGTGATGGGCGTGCGCCCAAATCTATTATCGCCCCTCGCTCACTTCGTAGGCTCCCTAGGTAGGCGGCACCCCTTCTGCATGTGTGCAAAGGGACGGGGCCGCCTATGCGGGCCGGCTGGCAGTCATTTAACGTTAATAGGATCTCGGGCTTGCTCCGCATTATAAAAGCAAGACGCGGAGTTTAGTCCGGGGACCGAGAAGAGCGTAACGCGGTGGAGCTCGAGAGTGGCATGGTAGTGGGGAAATGGAACGTGCCCCAGAGACTTAAAAGGACATTGTATTTCCGCCCTTTGATCTCCGCGCTGAGGACAGCGCGGGAAAGAGCTGCACGAGCTCCCACGGCATCCTACGTTCCCGCGTCGAGCCCGCCTTCGCGTCCTCGCCGCCGAAGAGGAAAAGGCCGCGAGGAGGACAGCGTTAAGGCCGCCGATCCCAGCCGGGAAAGCCACCCAGCCGACGATTTTTTGGGCTGTGGAACAAATTATTTGAGTTTTCATTATTTCTTATGGAATGTTTTGATTTGGTTTACGAGTGTTTTGGAATACAAGCCCGCTTCTGGAACAAATTATGCTCGTAATCCAAGGTTCCACTGTATCTGAAACAGCCATTCACTGGTTGTCAGACGTGCATTTAAATAGTAAATATTAAAAACAAATATTATCAATAGGGCAGCATCGTCGCCTCACACCTTTAGGGTTGAGGGTTCGATTTCCACCTCAGGTCTTTGTGCATGGAGTTTGCATGTTCTCCCCGTGATTGATTGGTTTCCTCCCAGTCATCTGGTGTCCTCCCACAGACATGCATATGAGAATGTGTGCATGTGTGCACTGCGATGGACTGGCACGATGTCCACGGTGTACCACGCCTCCCGGGATAGGCTCCAGGCTTCCTGCAATCCTGTACATGATAAGCGGTATTGATAATGAAGGAATGATTAATATTCTTATAAGTAGGACAGTGATTGCACTTAAGCTCTAGTTCAGCCTGCCATGTGCTCGTGTCAGCGCATCGTCAAAAGCCAACATTTGCACCAAAGCAGAAAGACGAATATACAGTACGGTCATGTTTCTAGTTGAGCATCATCACCAGGGGAACTGTTAACTCTTACTCAAGCACAGACAGATCTGCCGCGCACTGAAGTATTGAATCTCGGTTCGCGATTATGTTATTTTTACACATACTCAACAAGATGCCATAATGCAGTAGCTTGTTCTCTCAAAGGTTTAAGTAGCAGGTATGAAAATCGAACAGGTACAACTTTTCTCAAAACGAGCGCTTTTGTCTGTGATGGCCCTGGGCTGAAAGTGGGATTGATTTTAGTTAAACGCCACACGCGATTTTCAGAGGAAATCATGTGCCTTTGAAGTTGCGGATACAAAGCTGGTTACAGGACTCGCATGAAAAAAAAAAGACCTCTGCTGTAACAATAAAAACCATAGACAATAAGTCGGGCGGCTCGGTGGCTTAGTTAGCCCTGTCGCCTCGTACCTCCAGGATTTGGGTTCGATTCCCGCCTAGGGGTCTGTATGTATGGAGTTTGTCCAAAGACAAGCCTTGTGCCCTAAGTCTCCTAGGATTCTATGCCTCTGTACACAGGATAAAGCAGTATAGACGATGAGTGTGTGCGAATAAATCTTCAAAAGCCATAGTTGATACTACCTTAATGAACATGCTGTCACCTTTTGCAGGCCCATCAGAATCAAGATGAGCAGGTGGATATTTAAACACTTATACAGCTTAGCGAAGCAACAAATAATCCATTACTCGTTAATCCAGAGCCGGCTTCATACTTTCTGTAGCTCTGAGATCAATAACAACGGGATTATTTTTTTCTTTCTTGAGATCATCGATTATCCCGCTCACACTCTCCAGCAACCCGGAACGCGCGGCCCCAGGACGAACCGCGTATAAACGATATGGAAGTCAAAGAAAACCTGGTTAGCTGTACAGTAAAGTGTTTAAATTATCCAAATGCACAAAAACAGCGGGAGCAAATTGCAAAATAGCCGGAAGCCTGTACTACTAGACACATTTCCTATAAATGTAGACTGCGTTAAATTAATGTCTGGCTGTGGTTTTTCTTTCTTTCTTTTTTTTTTTTCCTCTCCTTTTGACAAATCAAGGTCAAAAACCATTACAGACGATTAGCCTAGAGAGAAAAAAAAAAAACTAAACCAAACGCTTTTCCTTAAAGCCAGCGATTAAAGAACATATTTAAAAAGATATGAAATATCTTTTTCTACCGTCTACATGCACAGATCAAGTCATGCGTCTTCTCATTTCCAAAAACGGAGCTCTTGAAATAAATAGAAATCTTGCAGATGCTGATTTTTTTTTTTTTTGTGTCTTGCTAAATACTAGTCGTTAATCTCATATTAAACTGGGAGAGCGTGTGCTGTGTTTTAAAGAACTGCTCTTAAGTGCGTAATTAAGTATTTAATTAGAAGAAAATTGAGCTCACACTATGGGGTAGCATTCGTTCACAGAGAAACGCAGACGCACGTTTGCTTAGCTATCCTTGTAAGGACTTTACGCTGAGACAATTATTAATGCAGATTATGAAGCTGTTCCCTAACCTTAACCTTTGTAACCAAAATGGATGTGTGCGTGTGTGTGTGTGTCTCTCTCTCCCTCTCTTTCCCCTCCCTCACACACACACACACATGTACTATACACACCCACATTAAAACATTAATCACTTGTAATCACTTGATACTTGGTCAACTTCATTCATTAGCATTCTCCCACAACTCTAATCAGTCATTATTGTCGCCTTTCATTTGCCACAATTCACATTTTAATTTATATGAATGATTAGGGAATAAGGATCTGATAACTACAGTACAGGCGGAATGAGACATACCTTGCTATATTAAACGCCTTATATTAAACAACAACATTGGATTCTGTCCAAAAAAAAAGAGGACACTGAACAGATAAAACTATTTAATATGGTCACTTTTATAAATCATAGAAGAGCTCTAGTCTATATGGACTGACAAGATGCTGCTGCTCTCTAAGCTGATCTGTTAGCAAATCCCAGGAGGGAAAGTAGATCAAAGAGAAGAGGTTACCTACAGTAGTGGACGGTTCTGAAGGATTACATACTGTACATGGCAGTGATCCTCTTTCTTATATACAGTACACACCGATCAGCCATGACATTAAGACTTTAACACTGATTATCAGTTACGTACCAGGAAATTCATAACAGGGTCATATGGGCACCCAAGGCGCCATACCCATGCCCACAGAGACCAAAAACTAGTCTATAATTCTGGCTATAATAGAAATGCAAGCTCAGCAGTGAATGAGCGCTAGGCTGCCAACCCGGACCAAACAACCAAACACCCCAGATCCCAATCTGGTAGAGGACCCATGGGATGTCCAATCCAAGGAGGACCCATTGCCCTGGTGCTACTGTAGATACCACAGCATACCCCCATTGGCACAAGGGGAACCCAAAAACGTAGGTGGTCATAATGGTATTCTTTTTCATATTAATCCTGATCAGTGTGTACCATGTGTACATCAGCCGAGCTAGCATATTCACAGCATATGAAAAATATGATTTTCTTGACATTGGTCGTTCGTGCCAGACAGCTTGGACTCAGTATTTATGCAATGCTGATCTCCTGAGATTTCCATGCACAACAATTTGTAGAATTTCACACGCCGAATGGTATGAAAATTTTTTTTTTTAAGTCCGGTGAGAGCTAGTTCTCTGGAAGTTAGTTCTACTTTTTGACGAAAGAAATCACCTAAATTGGTCCGAGCTGACAGTAAGACTGTCGTAACTCAACTAATCACTCTTTACAACCATGTTGAGCAGAAACGCATCTCAGAATGCGCAATATGTCAAGATTGTTCTACTCCTCGAATGTCCGGTTTCGGTAAACCTGGTAAAAGATCGGAACAACGGTTTAGAGCCGATTGGTCAATTTATACTGCGTAATTTAATAATGTGACAAACAAATAGCTCGGCTTTGTATAATTTCATCAAATTTCTGCAAGCAAGTTAATTTGGAGAGAGAACAGACTGCAATCAGTGAATGCAGCCGAGCAGTAACGAACGAAAAAAAAGGAAGGAAGGGAGCGACTGAGTGGGCACGTGGAAGCGAAGCGATATAGGGAAGTACAGGAAGAAGGAGGGGAGGAAAGACAAAAAACAAAGTAGGAATACAAATAAGCTTCTATGGCATAATTTCATGCAACAAAGGTGCAAATAATTGCTTGCAAAGCCCCAGATTGTTCAAAAGGCGTCTATCATTTCCTGCTGCATGTACGGCTGAGCGCAGGCTGTGTCGCGTCTGCTGGAGCGCGGGCTACTGCTCAGCTTGCCGCGCTCTCTCTCTCTCCTCTCACCGCCTGTCCGCCTCGGGGCCGTTCGACTTTATCTGCGGCTCAAGCAGCCAGTAAATTGGAGGAAAGTGGCTTTATATCTGATTAAAAGAGTGTATTGCTAACAAGCGCTGTGGGCACTTTGGAGCCGGTACTGATTGATGCGCTGCGCTGCTGAGAGAGACGGACTCAGCACCAACACCGTTGCTAATGACGCTCGTCGGATACGCAAATGGGACGATTAATGAACGTCAACGCCACAAGATTCAAAGCGTTAAAAGCAGACGAATCAATTAACCACACCAAAGCGACACACTTTCCTGCCGGGATCTACAGTAACCCTGAACATATTTTGGGACAAATTAAAAATCCCAGGAACTTTCAGTGCTTACATTCCTACCTTTCTACTGTAAAATACTGTAGTGTTATTGATTATATCACTCATCACTCTCACTCACTCGATCTCTACACCTCTCATCCTGTACAGGCTCGCGGGACGCCTGGAGCCCACTGTATCTCAGGGGACTTGGAGAGGGCAAAGTACAGTAAAGTACAGTAGGGTACACTATGGGACAGCTCACTGCAGGACACAAGCACACACACGTGTACACACGCACACAATCTGGAAACGGCAATAAGCAATAATCTGCATGTTTTTGGATTGTGGGAGGAAATCAGAGTAACTGGAGGAAATCCACCAAGCACAGGAAGAACACGCAAACTCCACTCAAACACAGACCCGAGGCCACTAAAGTCTTTTCATCACATTTAGATTCATCACATGGTGCTGAGTAATTTTCTGTAAAAGCAGAAATGGGGGGGGGGATTGGACATTCATTGGTCAATAAATAAGTATTAAAAGCAGGTGCCCATGAATTTTTCATGATTTCTCAAGGACTTCAAAATTTTCATGACTCTATATATATATATATATATATATATATTATATATATTTTTTTTGTTCCAACCATTCAGCAAAAGTAAACTTAACATAAAATGTTGTTATGTGATCTTAACTGCATGATATAATTATAAACATAGTCCTTGATTAGGGGAGTCAGTTTTTATTGTTTTGTTTTTTTGCAGTTTTTATTAATACAGCTATCCCAGGAGACTCAGGGCACAAGGCAGGTAACACAAATTAGCCTAATCTGCATGTCTTTGAACTGTGGGGAAAAACCTGAGTACCTGCAGGGAACCCACCGAGCACAGGGAGAACATCCGAACTCCATGTACACAGAGGCGGGAATCAAACCTGGACCCTGAAAGTGCAAGGTGACAGTACTGACCACTAAGTCATATACCTGTACTAACCACCTGCACATGAAATATACAGTATGTGGGTTTGAAATGTCAAATGTAATAATCAAACATAATAATTTGATGTCAAATCAAAAATAATCAACACAAGCTATAGTAGCTAAAATGCTAGTTTACGTTATGATTATTAGCTATAAATTGACCTATAATAATTGATTCTGTGAGATTTTAAGATTTATGCAAAGTATTCACTATGTAAAAATAACTTTAGTGAAAAACAAGTTGCTTTATATTTGCTGTGAAAACAGTTTATCAAGTTAAAAATAATAATGGAATGTCAATAATTAAGTTTAAGCTTTAGACATACTGTAAAAGCAAGAACACTGAGAGGCATTTAACATCATTATTTACATACGATGTAATATGGAGGTGATGTAAAGGTGATGCAAATGTCACAAACCCTCCTTGACTTGCGCTGCGTTTTATCGGCCCTGACCTCCTCTTCTCTTCTTGTCAGTGGCTGAGTACACACACCTAACACGTTACCCGGATGATTTACACATTCCGAACCTCATGTCATGTGCATTGAATTTGCAAAGCTTTATATTGAACTCATTTACAAAGAGGAACATCTGTGTAGATTTTATGACAAAAAAAAAAAGAAAGGAAAAAAAAGGCAACGTTATTTGAAATCGGAAACGTGCAGGTTATCATGCAAACATGAATAAGGGTGCTTCTAAAACAAAAGTGAAAAACTGCAGATAAATAGCTTTAATAAAATTTCTACAGTACTAAAAAAAAACTGTAACTATACTCATATATTATTTTTGCATTTGTGTATTGTCTATTTAGCATCTCATGCTTGAAGCATTTTTTTCCCCATGAGCTGCGCTTATCATTTACACAAACAAAAAAAGTCCAACATGTACTTAGCTGAAAATAAATGGAATATTTCACAAGTTACTGTATATGTTCTACAATCTGAATTTACCAAGAAGAAGATGAGAAGAAGAAAATTAAGATTTCTTTTATTCATTATTATTATTATTATTATTATTATTATTATTATTATTATTATATTGTTCACGTCAAACTCTCAGCCACAGTAAAACTTTTGAACGTTCATACAGTAACATGTCACCAGCACCATTTGTACTGTCGGTTACAGGACCTCGACTGGGAGTTATTGGCACATCCCCCATACACTCCTGACCTCGCTCCAAGCCATTTTTGTGTCATTAAGCCTCTCCAAGCTCCAAGCCATTTTCCAGATGTTTGGGAGTTCCTGGGAGGCCGGCGTTTTAGACTGCTGAAACTGGCAGTCCAATCAGGGCTCCAGTTTCACATTGTCTAGACATCTCAATTTAATTCCTTTTTAAATTCTGTAAACACATGACTCAACATGTATGAAGCATGAAAGGTCTCCAGCGTTTCTGCAAAAACCAGCTGTTCAAGAAAAGTTGTTACTTTGAATGCTCACTGTGACTAACCATCCTGTTTTTCCTCTAGCTGGAGCTCTGACGATCAGGAGTTCTGATAAACGGGCAAAAGTCACAAAGAGAGAGTGGTGTCGAGCAGAAAGACTTCTGGCTCCTCTGGTTTTCAGATGTTAGAAGTAATTGGCCCAGTGGGGGTCATTTTGAGAGGCTCCCACAAGTCCAGCTAAGAGTGCTGTTCCATGTTCAGGAGGTCATTATTTCAGAGACTGAGGGTGACAGCAGGACAGACAAACTCTAACACCAGAAACCCAGCTGAGTGTGAGACGTTTAAAAAAAAAAAAAAGAAAGAAAAAAATAAATAAGGCAGTCAAAAGCTAGTAAACAATAAAATGGTTAAAAAGCAGTGCTATGGATGTGTGTAATGCTCTTCCTTGAGAGGTTTATTAATGGTTCCGGTTGTAGGGACAGCCATAAGTGTGAGGAAGTGAATTTTCCTTCCTGATCACCACATGGTGATAAAAAAAAAAAAAAGTGTTGAAATACTGTACATACTTCATACTGTATATATAGAGAGAGTATAGAGAGTCGCAGGGGGCCTGGAGCCTATCCCAGGAGACTTAGTGCACAAGGCAAGGTACACCCTGGACAGGGTGCCAATACATTCCAGGGCACACACACACACACACACACACACACACACACATACATTCGTACATTTCAGGAAATTCGGGAACGCCAATTAGCCTAATCTGCATGTCTTTGGACTGTGGGAGGAAACCGGAGTACTCAGAGGAAACCCACCAAGCAGAGCCGGGAGACCATGCAACACCATGCACACAGATCCAAGGAATCGAACCCAGATGCTGGAGGTGGAAGGCGACAATGCTAACCGCTAAGCCACTGTGCCACTGGTGGAAATACAAGACATCTAAAGATATGGATCTTGTTAACCTACAGTAAGAGCACATAACTTTCTCCTTAAATGGACATGAGATTTTTTATTTTATTTTATGAAAGTTGTGTAAATCTGCATCACTCTTCCTCGTTGTGTACACCACTTCATCCTGTATACAGGGTCACGGGGGTCTCAAGCCTATCCCAGGAGACTTACCCAAGGTGGGGTATACCATGGATGGAGGTGCCAATCCATATCCACACACATTTATACACTACAGGAATTTTTGGAACAACAATTAGCCTAATGCGTATTTTCTTCTTACACTGTGGGAGGCACACAGACCCGAGGCGGGAATCGAACCCGGACCCTAAAGGTGCAATGGTACAGTGCTAACCACTAAGACACCGTGCCGACGAAACAGCTATACACTTTCTAAAATAAAAAAATGACAGTATAATACAATAATAATAAAGAATGGTGACGTTTTTTTCCTCAACATTTTTGTTAATTTCTTCGTAAAGTAAATTCAAAAGTTACAATCGTCTTCCTCTTGTATTTTTTCTGCAGTTGGCAGCATCACTGACACCTTTTGGACTGGAGTACAGATCAGTAGTTAGATATAAAGAAAAGGGGGAAAAAACTAAATTGTTTACACTATGCCACTGTCATTTACATTTTTTAATTAGGTGTCAAAAATATTCCATGTAGTGTTTCTGAAGATACTTCAAAGTGTTATTTCAAGGTTTGTTTCTAAGAACGATTGTCAGTCTGTTTATTGTACAGCACTTCCCATATTTCTCCAACACATCCCGGCTTCTTTATTAAGCTTGACAAGTAATCTTCAGCTATTGCTGTGTCATAAAAAGATATACCATATATATATATA
>QMIH01000930.1:164008-180670 GCA_003987875.1 Clarias batrachus
TTTTTTATTAATGCACATGTATGCACCATTTTATTTATTTATTTATTTATTTATTCATTCATCATTATTGTTGTTAATGATGAGTGTTATTTTGTTAGGATGACCTGGAACTGTACATGACAAGATAACACTTGTCTGATCAACGTATCAACGTACAGTTCCATACACACACACACACACACACAGCATAAATCATGAAATATACCTGTATATCAAGTAACATCAACATCTTAAGAAACAGATACAATTCTGACGAGTTCACCAGCTTAACATCTAAATCGATCGAAGAATAGAAAAGGATTTAAGTCAAACCGAGATTTTGTCCCGGGACTATAAGTTCTGAGAGTAAAAACTCGCTTTATTTCTCTATATAATCCCCTGACACACTAACACACTTATCCCAGTGTTTCCCGAGTGCTTGGACACCATGAAGGTAGAACGTTTTACACCGGAGAAATGATCAGATTGCTTGTTTCATGTCTGAAACGCTGGCCTCCCAGGAACTCCTTTAAGACTTGAACATGTGGACATGTTCACATGACACTCAGCTGAGCGTTCCTGACCTCGCTCGAATGCGCAAGGAACTCAGCTGATTGTGAATGATTGTGTGTACAGTTCCCACAGACTGAAGACAAGCTTTCCATAGATTTTCAATGTTCAGTGCAATATTAAGAAAAAAAATTACAACATATGAATACAAGCATATAAATACATAAAAAATCACAAAACGTGAACTATTAAGTGAAATGAAGTTAATCACAGTGCAACCTCATTTTATATGTGTGACACAAAGTGACACAAATAGTATTAATTGTGCAGTTGAAATTGATCGCCCCTTGTATTTTCACCCATGGTGTTTAGGTCCTCTATATCTCCTTCCTAATGGGACCCTGCGATTAAAATGGAGGACCTATCCTTAGCAATTGTTGCTTCCATGTTTACTGAACTGTTTATTGAACACAAAGATGATGTTTAAAGCTTCCCAAAGTTTCCAGAAAAATAATGTTCAGAAATATTTCTTAATAAAACTTTAAACCTGCCAGGCAGAAACAAGAGCAGACAAAATGTACAACACATAAAAGTGACCATATACTGTATAGTGCTTGTAAAGGAGAACTGGATATGGCTATTGGCCCGCTCCCAAATGGTACACTTACTGCCTCGCGGTGCTCGTTTGTGTGTGCCCGCAAGGTCCAAGAGGCTGCGCGGTAGGCTTCAAAGGAGCGAACCCTCAACGGACTCTTCCGACTCCTTTCAATTAAGCCCATATTGAAGTAGACTCGGCAATGTTTTTTTAACACAAACCCTATTGTCATGTTTTTTGAGGACCGGTTACATCAGAGGTGTTCAGCAAGGCAAGGTGGGTTATTATTCGAATAAACCCATGATATTAAGCAGCATGAAAAAGTGTGTGAAATAAATCCTGTGAAAATGATCAAACCAAGGTTTCAAAATTTAAGCTGGAAAACGAATATTTCACCGCTGGCCATATGTTATCACATTACATCAGATGCTGCTTTTCACCTAGCCAATTATTTTCTGTGCAACCTAACCATGGGACTGTCCAACGCTCTTCAGGTTAGATGATTAAAGTATCATTTGTCCGCAGTTCCGTTCTGTCAGTCGCACACTATACAGGAGGTCTGAACCTTCTGGGAAAGGGCCAGGAATAAATGCAAGAAGAACACTAAAGAATCCTCGTGTTCAGTTTGAGTCGCTGCCATGAGCAACTTTTCAACTACCACACTTTACAGGCAGCAACTTGGGAAACCTCTAGACATTGACGCCCAACTGGGAAACCTGAAAATCCATCTGTCTGTATAAATAAACCTCAGTGAAAAGGTCTGTCAGTGGGGATGAAGAGGCAAGCTCTATAAAATGAGTCGACGACTCCAAAATGAGCGAATAACATTCAGTCCATCGTCTCTAATTCAAACGGAGAAAGACGAGTGGCACTCGTCTTCAGAGGCACCCAACATGGATGCGGCTAACACATATCTGTAGCGAGGGAGAAAGAAAGAAAAAAAAAAAACATTAGTAGGAAACACAGCCAACTATCGGCATCCCGCTGAGAATCAAGAGCAGATCAGAGAGTGAAGTCGATTACACGTCTTCAAACCGAAGTCAGCGAGACACAAAGCACCAATCAAGTCCAATAACTGCAAAACAGAGAGTCTCTTGAGAACAGCGTGATGGACACAGGCCGTGGTAGGAAGGAAAGTACTGAGAAAGGAGCGCAACACAGAAAACAGATGGATATGGCGGGGAAAATAAATAATAAAGACAAAATGTCTTCCTCAGAATGTACAGGACACCTGTTTTCTTGGTACCTTTCTTTACCAGTCACTAGAATTCTAACTGGCTGGCCAAGAACGTGACACACACAAAACACACACACAATAATATTCTACCTTCAACTACAGTAGGTTACAGCACACAATGTGAAAATGATTCTTTATGCTCCCAGAAGCATACTTCTACTATCCAAGTCCTGGAATACACCCACATCAGGGAAGGACAAACTCCATAGATGTGAGAACCTGGTCATTCAGTACATTCAGGTCGTTAGCTGACTTCATTTTCATGCCACATAACGTTGCTGAATCTGGACCTGACCGACGGACGCAACCGCAGATCATAAAACCGTCTCCAGGGGCTTGTACAGGGGGCGCTATGCATGATGTGTGCATCGCTTCATGTGCTTCCCTTCTTACCCTGACACGCCCATCGCCTCTGGAACAGGGTCAATCAGGACTCATTGGAACACATTTCCATTGTTTCAAAGTGCAATCTTTATGCTCCCGAGCCAGAGGTGGGTAGTAACGAGTTACATTTACTCTTTTTGGAAAAAAATGTACTTCTATGAGTAATTTTACTGCAGCACAGCATATTTCTACTTTTACTTGACTAGATTTGTGAAGAAGAAACGCTACTCTTACTCCGCTACACTCGACTCGTTACTTTTCTAACCATTTATTCTCAACATGCAGCCGGTAGATCAACCGCATGACTGTTTCACCAATCGGACGCAGCAACATTAATCACATGACTCTGTTTGACCAATCAGCCGTAATAACAATAATCACATCTTCAGCCGGTGCTCTATAAATTCATCCTACCTGTGAATCTGTCCTACATATGCTCACTGCGCATGCACGAACAAAAGTTTCCGAATCTTTTGTGGAACGCCTATAAATCCATGCTGTTACTAGTGGGATCTTGCGGTCAGTGTACAATCTTGCGATGAGTATAGAATGCTTTTTTCATGTTTGTGTGATAATATGTTATAACATTTATATGTAACTTTAACTACTGTATACATATAATGTTATAACAGTCTATCAATATATAAGTATATTTCAGTACAGAATTAATCGGCAACACACGTGTTGTACATTTTAATGCATCACAGAAAATATGAATGCATCCCTGGTATCATATACAAAGCATGCATATATATATAGTACAGACCATTCTCATTCAAAGAGTTTTCTTTATTGTGTGCTTTATTGCGTTCTTTCTTGTGTTGTTTAGCCCAAACGCGTCTCTTCTGCTTGTTGTCTGTCCTTAGCAGTGGTTTCCTAGCAGATATTCTAGCATGAAGGCCTGATTCACACAGTCTCCTCTTAACAGTTGTTCTAGAGATGTGTCTGCTGCTAGAACTCTGTGTGGCATTGACCTGCTCTCTGATCTAAGCTGCTGTTAACCTGCGTTTTCTGAGGCTGGTGACTCGGATGAACTTCTCCTCCGCAGCAGAGGTGACTCTTGGTCTTCCTTTCCTGGGGAGGTCCGCATGTGAGACAGTTTCTTTGTAGCGCTTGATGGTTTTTGTGACTGCGCTTGGGGACACTTTCAAAGTTTTTCCCAATATTTCGGACTGACTGACCTTCATTTCTTAAAGTAATGATGGCCGCTCGTTTTTCTTCACTTAGCTGCTTTTTTCTTGCCATAATACAAATTCAACCTCTTTGAATGAGAAGCTATGTCCAAACTTTTGGTCTGTACTGTATACTTTTTACTTCTACTTGAGTAATATTATTTTGAAGTACAGCTACTCTTACGTCTTACTCGTAATTTTTTTGGCTACTTCACACACCTCTGTCCCTAGCAAATTAAGGGATTTTTGTCCCCGAATAGCCTCACTAAAAAGTGGCTTCATTAAGGCTACGCAGCTGTTTAGTCCCAATCCCTTGAATTATTTTCGTATTGTGCGTGTGGAAAAGCTCTTACGTTCACTATAAAACATGGCTGGAATTTTTTTTTTCTTTTTGCTAATTCAACTTCACCAAGTGTTTTAGTGATTCCTGATGATGGTAATCAATGTGTTTTTTTTTCTAACAATCACATTTTTCCATTAACTTTTCAACTTCCAGGTTATGATTTCTTTGCTTGATGCAGACCGTTCTAAAAAAGAAACATATTTCTGGGCCAAGCAGTGAATGTATTTATACAAAATAACAGTTAAATGTATAATTACCGATTTAATGCTGCACAGCTTAAACTACAATATAACGCTGCCCATTTTCTCTCAGTCCCAGTCTATTTTCATTGATGTGATGCAATGAAGACGGTCATCCCATTCTCTACTGCATAATAACTGGTGCACTAAATTTTATTAACAACAATACTGGGAAATTTTTTCATTTACTCCTGCCTTATTAACTGCCTTATGTGTTTACACACACTTTCTTCTGACATGCATATTATATTTTGGGCCGGATTTTCAGTTAAGACTCCTCTCCTGTAATTTGCACTTAATATAAGTTGCCATTTCTGTGGCATTTTTTTTTCCGAAGCGCATCTCTTTGGATATACTGAAAACAATTAGCACAAGGAAATTGTTTACACGTTGTTTCCTTTAATACTGTGCACCATGTTTCTATCACTCACAGCTTAATTTCTCTCATTGCACACACTCATTAGGTCTTATTAGTAGTTATTTCGTCTTAGTAAATCAGTAGCAAATGATGTTTATGTTACGTACCAGCACGTTGCCTGAGAGAGGAAGGAGAGGTTTATCCTTAAAGCACAAACTCACCCTTTAAGGAGTATTTCCTCGCCAGTGAAGGTCTTTGTTGAAATCTAAAGTTTGCTTTTTTATGCACTCAAAAATGCGCACACACACACACACACACACACACACACACACGCACACACACACACACAGACAACACACTAATGACCCATCCAGTGCTTGTTAACTTAACAAACCCTATCAGCTCTGAACAAGCCAAAACTATATCTTCCCTTTAAAATGTTCTATATAAAAGCATTCTGTATAATTTAATTAAAAAAAAAAATTCTATAGCACTTCAAAACTTTTACAAAGGGTTCGAATGAAATGATTCAGCGCTAGGTTATGGTTACGGTTAGGGTAATAGGTTTAGAATGGATACCCCTCCTAAAGCAGTGCTCTCCATTTATCCAGACTCGGCTCCTGCATTAAAAGTGCAACCACCAGTGGCTGAGGTTGATTCCCCGACCTTTTGCTTTCTTTCACAATGGACTCTTGCTGGTTATGGAAGTACTCTGTCTCCACAATCTCCATCTTATTCATGTCAGAAAACTCAACAAGACTCAACAATAGTGTTGAACTATAGGGCTCGACTGAACCAAGGACAAATTCTCTCAAATCTCATTTAAATTCTGTAGCAAATCAATATCGCAAAAGGTAATAAAAAGTCATATTTTAGATCTGTAAAACTGAGTAAAATGTCTATAGACAAAGCAGAAGCAGACATTCTATAGAGTCTCACTGCAGGTCTATTGAAAAAGTCAAAAAGTTTTATAACATGCATCTCAAAAACAGAAGTTCTGCAAAGTCCTACTGTAGGTTTACAGAGATGCAAAGATCTGAGCAAAATAGAACATGCATTTTCAAAGCTAATAACTAAAATGTATATCATGAAAGTTAAAGCAGGAGTTCTACAGAGTCATACTGTAGGTCAACAGACTTTTGAATAAACCGTCTACAGAGCATGCATCTTTTGCCGCAATAACAGCCCTGACCCATGGTGGTATGCACTTGATTGCTATGAGGGCGCATACTGCACCGCCATGGGTCAATGCATGTTCTGTAGGATTGTTATTCAAAATTCTTGCTATGAAAATTCACCAATATGTGGTGAAGTGTGGGAGCCCCAACGCAGGAATTAGAGGGGAATGTTCAGACATGGGGTGATTATGTGTACATTGGCGGAGATGAATTCTTTAGCGCAAACACTTCATAGCACTAAGGTAATGGCACTTCTTTGTACGCCACTTTGTAACTCGTATAATAACTAAGGAAGGGGGAATATTTTCTACTGTGACGAGGGACACGCATATGTCTGCATGTATCGTCTTACTTCTGTTTCCCCCCCCCATGTAAAAGTTTCCCACAACTTTTTACTCTTCTTTTCTCAGTTTTTTTTGACCTACAATCTACCGGACAGGTGTAGCGTGCTTTCTATGATTGGCAACATGGCGGGGTTGCCTAGCAACCGCACCCATCCGCCGCTCTGCCTGCCTATAAATCCGCGTAATCGTCTGTTACAGTCGTCTGATGTTGTTTTAAATTATGGAGGCATCTTTGTCTTGGGTTTTTAAATGATACTTACTGTATTTTTTTTTTATATCCTAACTCTTACTGTTAATAATATTCCCTCACATATGGCTGGTTACTCAGGCAGACATATGGCAACACAAACTGAACAAGAATCTCAGTAATTATTCTTTTCAATATTTGCTTGTATTATGATTTAATGTGTACAATGTATTTTTAATCGCAAGGTTTCCTGGGTAATCACCGATCAGTGCTCGTGGATTTGATGCCTTTTTGAAGTCTTTTGTTGTTTTCTCATATCAGGTGTAATAAAGGTGTTACCAAATGTGTAAAATCGTAGCTGAAGTTGCAATGCACACACCACACACTGTGGCTAAAAAAAAACCCTTTTGTAGCCCGGGAAAGGGAACGCTGTGCTTTAGTCATGACTCATTATTGCTGGCAGATGTCCTGTTAGTGGTTGGGCATTCCCTCAAAGCTGAAGCTGTGGGCTACTAGTTGAAAAAGAGCCACAAGTGGCATAGATCCAACTTTGCTTTGCATGCTGGGTGTGATTAAACGGTGCGATTGATGAAAGGCATTGAGAAGTATAGCTGAAAGAAAAAAGAAAAATAATTGTCTAGACTGCTCAAAGAGCTAGACCATGAGAGCTATATAATACACAAGTATTTCTTGAGAAGGTTTTCGACTTCCTACAGAGATCCTAGAACTGGGCTGAAGCTTAGCAGGGGGAAGCTTTACACTTCTACAACAGCTTACAAAAGCAAACTGGGAGACCTTTACAGTGTCAGAGAGAGAGAGAGAGCAAAAGTGATAAATAGGAACAAAAATAAAAACATAATGATAGAATGCTGAATTATTTATCAGCCCATTGCTACTAAAGATCTGAGTGTTCCCACTTTAGAAAAAAAAAAAGAACCAAGCAGACAAATCACTGCAGTATGGCTCTGAAAAAGTTCGAAATTTTCCACTTACAGAGTTCAACTCCCAACCATGAACAACCATGTTTTGCATTTCTTTTTTATTTATTGTTTTATTTTTATTTTTATGGATTTTTCCCCGATTTTCTCCCTAATTTAGTCGTGTCCAATTCCTCCCCGTCACTAGGGGGCTCCCACATTAAGGCTACTACTACCACTCAGTCGGGACGGCCGAAGACTATCACATGTTTCCTCCGAACCACGTGACGCCAGCCGAACTGCTTTTCGAACTGCTCGCTCTCGCACCGTTGGGGGCGGAGTAACACACTCGGAGGACAGCGCTATCCGCTCCTTCCGTTGCGCGAGCTCACAGACGCCCCTGACTGGCTGTAGAGCCGTGATTAATGTGGGAGCACTAAGTACCTCTCATCCCTCCCCTCTGAGAGAGCTCGGCCAATCAGCTCTCTCTAGACCTCCGGCTGCGAGAGGTTACAGCACCACCCGGGATTCGAACTAGCGATCTCCAGATGATAGGGTGAGCCCTTTACCACTGCGACACTTGGAGGCCCTGTTTTGCTTTTCTTTATGGATTTGGCTTCTTTTACAAGAGACACTGCTAACGTTAATTATAAATGGAAATACATGGAAAGGCTTTGAATGTCTGAAGCAGCAAAGAACTTTCAGTGCAAACCTATTATGTTCTAGTGTTGCAAACCTGGTAGAATGGTGGCTTAGTGGTTAGCACTCACACCTCCAGGATACGGGTTCGATTCCCGCCTCGGGTCTGTGTGCATGGAGTTTGCATGTTCTCCCTGTGCCTAGTGGGTTTCCTCAGGGTATTCTGTTTTCCACCCACAGTCCAAAGACATGCAGATTAGGCTAACTGGCGTTCTCAAATTGTCTGTGTATGTATGTGTGTACCCGGCAATGGATTGTCACAAAAAAATATGCATATGAAAAAAATAAAATAAAAATAATATATATATATATATATATATAAAATGTTTTTGCACTTGAAATTGCTGTTCAAATTTCTATGGTCATTCATAAACAGTACCAGATTTTCAGTGCACAATTTGTGCACTGCTTCCGAAGACAGCAGATTTTCCATGGCAGCTGTCACCACTGAGTCATAACTATTTCATTGAGGAAAAGCTAAAAAAAAAAAAAAAGAATCTTTAGACGCTCTGTTTTATAAAAACAACACAAAGCAAAATTGGCTCTGCAATATCAGTTACACATGGGCAACAGACTAGAGCCAACACAGCTGCCCTTATAATACATCACAACTACAAACTGAAAGGCCAATAAATGTGCCGTTAGAGGGTCCATGATCATAGACTAACAAATGGATTCTTAAGGTTTAACAGAAATGGAAAGCCTTGCTTGCAGGAATTCCTATGTGCTCGGTGCTGTAAATGAGCATCCCAGTGACTACAAATCTATATGAATACTTGAACAGATATAAATAAACGTGCATGATCCGTTGTTGTTTTTTTAAGGTCAACAACAATGTGCAGTCCCAAATCGTGTGATCACACTATATTGGCTACCCGCGGTGATAACCAGGATTAAACAATCAGGATCATGCATTTTCCTGTTTTTTTTTCTTTCTATAAAATGCTACTAGGCTATGTTCACATCACCAGCCTAAAGTGACTTAATTCAGATTGTTACCCGAATGTACAGTAAACACAGAAAAGCTTTATTTATTTTGCTGCCTGAAGACACAATTCTGATTTTTCTTTCAGATTGGATCTGAATCACTTTTGCTTGTGGTAATAGATCAGATAAATACCCTATAAGCTCCAAACTAAAATAACTCAAATGGCTTCCTTCTTCTGGCTGGACCTCAACAAATGCAGCCAACTAACTGCTGGCCGTCCTCCAGAGCCAAAACTCCAGAGCATATTTTCCTGCTAAAACTTTTCCGCCATGGTTTGAAATGGAGTGCTTGCACAAATATGATGTGTTTTAACCCAGATAACGTGAGCAAAGACGTATCGATGTGCGCATACATGTCTTTACTGAGGACAGATGTGTCCATATTAGGGTCAGATAAAAGTCACATGACCAAAAGAATGGCTAAACTCTTAGCACTGGCATAAAGCTGTACTCATAGCATTGAAATACAGTATTGGGGTCTATTGCAGGGGAAGAACAAGAAGGGTAAAATACAGTAGCACCCCAATATGTCATTGTTTTTTCAGTTGAGCTGTTGTGATTTTTGTTTTGTTCCCTATTCCTGTTAATGTGTCCATTGCAATGGGCTGGTGTCCTGTCCAGGGTGTATTTCCCAGATCAACTGACCAAGAAAAGTTCTCACTGCAGATACAGTAAACGGATAGAGGGATGGATGGATCATTGCATGCACAAGCTCTTCTGATAAGAGATCTCCACGGTTTATTCACCCAAGGTAGTAAAGTCAAGTACCTTTCGCTTTGATTACAGAACACAATGTGGAGGCCAGTTCATCTTGGAAGATTATTCCTCACGCTCGCAAAACCATGCTTTCACAGGTTGGGTTCTGGAATATACACCGTGCCATCAGGGAAGAAAAACTCCATCAATGTGATAACCTGTACTGAACCACATTCAGTACATTCAGGTTGTCGGTGGACTTAATCTTACTGCCACATACTGTAACATTACATGATCTGGGGTTGCTTCAGTTGCTCAGGTTTAGATTCAGCAAACTGGCCACTATGGGGACAGGATGGGTGCATCACTTCATACTCCTCCCTTCTTACTCTGAGACACCCGTCACTCAGTGATAGGATCAATCTGAACTCATCAGACCACAAGACCTTTTTCCAGTCTAGACTTTGGAGCCATGTTAACAATCTTGTGAGTTTTCATCACATTATGTGCATATGGAAATTCTTAACCCAGCTCCAGTAATTTAAAATCTCCTTAGTTGTTTTCTTTGCTTGATGCAGCCTTCTGAAATGGTGACCCTTTTATTGGGGGGGAGGGGGGGGGCTATTACTGTACAGTGAAATCGTCTTCTTCTTCTTTGCATATCCCAGTATAGGAGGTTGGGCTCGAGAGCTCAGGGTCAGCTATGGTACAGCTTTGGAGCAGACAAGGTTAAGGGCCTTGCTCAAGGGCCCAACAGTGACGGCTTGGTGGAGCTGGGACTTGAACTCCCAACCTTCTGGTAACCTTCTATCATTCAGAGTTCTTAACCCACTGAGCTACCATTTCTACCGAAAGAATCCAGTAGGTCTGCACTTCTTGATGATGCGTTAATGTTCATCATATCCCCCGCAACATTGCATCTTACGGCCTTAAATAAAATCAATCCTCCTAAAGGTTTTCTTTGGGGGCGGAAAACATACAGTTAACAATAAAACCTGTTCGATGCACGAGTACTGTACTGTATATGTCGAAAAAGTACTTAAGGTGATGGGTGTAACATAATGCTGTAAGGAGTAATCCATTTCCAGGGTACACCCTGTGAAAAGCGTTCTAACAGATGAGCTTTCATTTTGAGGTGGGAGTCATTACAGCGGAGTGTGTTGCTAAATGACTGCGGTCTACGAGAGAGTCATCAGCTGGCGGTCATATTCAGGACACTGGGAATACGCAGTATACATTATTACACATCGGTTCTACAATTATAAAAGTTTTAATAGCATCTCGTTTTCAATTCGACTTTATAAGCCCGTTTAATTCCTGAACGGCACGGCTAAGCGTTCGGAGGCATAACTATTCCATAATACACTATAAGTGATGATGCAAATACTTGCTGTAATGTGCTAATATCGCTGCCTGGCGATGGCCATCTAATGTGAGCTAAATTGCATTTCATGGCTCCAGCCAGACCTGCCACCAACCTGCGATGGTCTCTCACTCTAACAGCCATGCTTAATGGGTTTACTACCGGAAGATTTGATTTAAAAAGGAACATATCAAGGAAATACCACTATCACCATCTACAGCTTATAAAGTGCTACTACACCAAATGTATGTACACTGTACTGTATGACGTATATGATTGAATGCATACACACGGTGCAGTATGTGTTTGGCACTTTGTACTTATCTACTCCACATCCAGAGCCCATTCTACAGTACAATGCATTCATTCAAGATCAGTTGGTTCCTGAATAGAAAAAAAAAAAACATTGACCATTATAAATGTTCATGCAAATTAAGGACATAAATAGAATGTGAAGCATTGTTTAGAATGAGAAGTTTCAACAGAAACAAGTAGAGATATTTACATGAGCTGCTTTACTGCTGTCTTTCTTTCTTTCTTTCTTTTTTTTTTTAGAAAGCTTGTCACAACGGTTGAATAGCATTTGGTTAAGACTAGGAATGAGATCCCATGAGATGATGAAACATAAACACTCTCACTCAAGCTGGCAAGACTGACGGACTGAGCAAAGACCATGTTCATTAACATGAATGCAAAGAACTTACAGTTTCCCCTGAGCCTTAGCAACCGCCTGGTTAGGGTTTGAATTCGGCTACTAGGTTGACGCACCCTGGATGTGGTGCCAATCCATCACAGGACACACACACTCATTCACACACTATGCGCAATTTGAGAACACCAATTAGCCTAATCTGCATGTCTTTGGACTGTGTCCGGGTTCGATCCCTGGCCCGGTTCGATTTCCGTCTCTGTGTGCATGGAGTTTGCATGTTCTCCCCCGTGCTTGGCGGGTTTCCTCCAGGTTTCCTCCCCCCCTCCAGGTTTAGGAAACCTGGAGAAACCCGCCAAGCACGGGGACCCTGGAGGTGCAAGGCGACAGTGCTAACAACTACACCACCGTGCTACCATCACTGTGTGGCTTAACAAACAAAACACATTCCTCAGAATGTGGTCCAATACATGGCCAAAAGTGTAAAAAAACAAAAACAACATATCTGGGTTTATGGAGGCAAAATATGAAGAAATAAAGGATTTTTCAACAGGACTTTTTAATATTTCAAAAAAGAAGATACTTTCTATTCATGCCCTGCATTCGGGTTTAAATATAAATACATACACTTTATACCAATATATACTGTATGAGCACTAAATACTGTAGATAGTAGAAATATTGTCAAAGATGCTAACAATAAAACAATTCTGTCACCATCAAATTGACTCCTTATTCAATCGAAAACATCTACCACTTCACGCAGACTGATGCTCCTATTCATACGTTGCAAAAAAGGGTATTTATTCACAGAGATCTTCCTACATATACGAAGATAACATTTCTTTTAGACAGACTTACTTTAGAAATCAGAATTCTGGGATTGAGTGTGCTTCAATCTGGCCATCTGAAAGAGCATCATATTGCACATAAATCCACAAACAGCCCCGATCGTGGATACTGAGATAGGAAACATATGGGTGTATTCATGTCCAGGACCAAGGCACGGATAAATAACAGGACGATGGGGGGGAAAAAAACCACTATGTTTAAAAAGACCATATATCTAATCTTCAGATTACGTTTTGAACGGCTTTAAAAGAAACGAACTGGTAAAATAAGATGATTAAGATCTGTAATTTTACTTAGAAATAAGGTTTAAAACCATTATCCACTTTAAAAGATATGGGCCGCGCTACTTGGCTTGCCAACTTTTAAGCATCACCAGCACTTATGGTTTCTTCAAAATGGGAAATAAATGTGTGTGGAACATGGAGGGGGAATTGTAAACAGTTCCCTGCAGATTATGAAGATAAACTGTGAGACTGTGATCCTGCGAAACTGGCAGGACCCAATAAAAAGAAAAAAAAAAAAACATGGAACCAGACCTACGGAAGGTTTACTCTCATGAGCTGGCAATCAGATATTAAGCTCAGGTGACAAAGAAAAGCTACTTATAGATCCTACGATGTACTGTAGGGAGTCGGACTGGCCAAAATACCTTGCAGGGTTGGAAAGGCAACGTAAGTGGGATAATATAAAACTGGGATAATAATGAACAGAAAATGGGAAATTCTGAAACAGAAATGCAGTTTCCTCCCCGTCACTAGGGGGCTCCACATTAAGGCTACTACTGCCACTCAGCCGGGAGGGCCGAAGACTATCACGTGTTTCCTCCGAACCACATGACGCCAGCCGACCGCATCTTTTCGAACTGCTCGCTCGCGCACCGTTGGGGGCGGCGTAACACACTCGGAGGACAGCGCTATCCGCTCCCTCCGTCGCGCGAGCTCACAGACGCCCCTGATTGGCTGTAGAGCCGTGATTAATGTGGGAGCACTAAGTACCTCTCATCCCTCCCCTCTGAGAGAGCTCGGCCAATCAGCTCTCTCTAGACCTCTGGCTGCGAGAGGTTACAGCATCACCCAGGATTCAAACTGGCGATCTCTGGATGATAGGGTGAGCGCTTTACCACTGCGCTTTACACTAATGCACTCCTCCTAGCATTTCTCTAGTGCTTGGAACCGCCAAGGTAGAACGTTTGCCTGCTTCACTTCTGAAACGCTGGCCTCCCAGGAATTCCTTGAATGGTCCAAACATGTGGAAATGGTTTGGAGTGAGATCAGGACTGTATGGAGGTATGGAGAATAACTCCAAGCTGAGTTCCTGTAATGTGCAAGTGGTGTTCATGAATAATTGTGGACATACAGTATGCGTCTCTTCTGTAATTTGGCGACAAGTCGAACAATCTATCGCTTTTCGAGGATCAGGCGTTCCACTCGCTGAATGTTCTCAGGAACGCCTGGAGTGGGCTCCGAGCCAAACATCATTCGCGGATATACGGCCTTCTTTAAAACGCCGTTCAAATGTTTTACTGCGGCTAAGAGTCTCATCACCAAAGTCTCTTGTAAATGTCAATCGTTTTTATGCCTCCGTTCACAAAGAAGTCCCGCTTGCTTGAACACCCCAAGGTGCAGGATGTCTGCCTGTTCCCACATCCCTTGCTATGAACTGCGATTCAAATGACATGAGAACTCTCCCAAGTTACAGAATCCTCTTCATAAATAAAACAATACTCCTCATACCTTAAGGACAGCTGCAGAAAGTACAATTTGTACAATACTTCCTGAACAACTCGGCGAGCCCTGGAACTGCCACTGCCGTTCAGCATGATAAGACGACACTAACATCATAGTCTACCACATATGAGAAGTGTTTCCGGACACACAAACGCATGTAATACTACTCGTTAGATGGAGGATGACGAGCACCGATGGACAGCTTATTCCGACTGAAAAGAAAAAAAGAAAAAGAAAGAAAGACACGACAGGCGGAGACAGTGTGAAAAACAGCTAGCCTTTTCGGGAACCAGGACAACGCTGATTACTTGGCCTCATCAAGGCCGTGTCCTGCTGAAAAACGCACAGCGTGCATGGATAATAACTCTGTCTGATACAGTGGAATTGGAAGAGATGACCTTTTAAGAGCCATGCTTACCACCTCACCGATGGACTTTTCATTATTAACGAAGACAAGCTACAGCAGAGACATAGGAACCGAGACAAAGGAGAGGTGTAAAGCTCTGTAATAAAGAGTGATTAATGAGATTCCACCCACTGAGGCTTGGATGCTACATTGCTAAATCAAAAATCTGTCGTGCGTTTTTTAAAATGACCTCACTAAAAACAGCACAAATAAATGAATTTATTTATTTGATTGCGAAACCAGGTGATGTTAATATCAAGAGGATGTAAAGTGCAAAATCAAGCATGGGGAAGCAGTCTCGCAAATTTTATGTCCAATTCAAGGATCCAATCCAATCCAATCCAAACAGGCCTTAACTACCTGGGCTAGACAGAATCAAGAATGTAAAGCATGAAGTAGGATCATACACTTTAAAGCAGAATGAAGTGAAACATCTTAGTAACAACTAAAAGAACTAAAAGTATGGTGTAACACGCAATGTTCAGGAGTGTTCAGATGTGTTGGAGATTGGAGCACCCAGCGCCCATGCTTGTGGTTCATTCTGCAGTGCGATCTATCACAGCTTTCCACTTAGACCTGACAGGGGACTGGGATAATCTGGTGAACTCTCTTGGAGCTGGGATAGCCAAGTTCACGTTCAAGTAGACTTTTATTGTCATTTTAACCAAAGACTGTCCAGTACACAGGGTTAAGCTCAGTGGTTAAGTGGTTTGACTACGGTTTAGAAGGTGCCAGGTTCAAATCCCTAGACCACCAAGCCCTTAACCCTCAGGTGAGTAAAGAGATAAAAATGTAAGTCATGTAGCCAAATGCATAAATGTACATGTACACACTGAAACGAACCAAAACATTTCTCCAGGACCAAGGTGTTCCATACATACATAAGACATGAATGAACACAATAACTTAACAAAGCTGACTAAGTTGAATCACGGACAATGAATCATGGATTAAAACATGATGATTAAACCAAAGGAACACATAATGAAGCTTTGTATTTAATATTTAGCGCATTTTCGTCTATGCCTGGTCCAAGCACTCACTACACTCACTACAGTATGTCCCTCCCGCTATACGATTTCAGCACTGGGTTGGAAATCATGTATGAAAACAAAATTACGGCAGCCGTCGAGCTGGCAACAGCCTTTTGCACAAGGCATTCCGTTGTATTGGTTTTCTACTCGCCTCTTAATTTCACAGTATGTCACACCGCTACGCACGACCTTCCAGCGCGATATATGAAGCGCTCGATGCCTGCGCTGAAAAGCGCTCCCTCCTTTTAGAGCTCAGATCAGAACAACAGAAAGAGTGTACGTACATGAACCGTCCTATAATGTGGGTTCCATTCCAGTCTGTTGATGATGAGTATATTAATTCTAAATAGTTTCTTCAAATACAGTATATTAAGGGAAAAAGTGTTATAGAATATCGCACAAACATTTTGTACATTCTATGCTTCATTTAGCTTAATAAGGGGAGCGGTGGATCAGGCGGGTAAGGCTCTGGGTTGTTGATTTGGGGATCTGAGTTTGTTTGAGCCCCATTGTCGGTGGTTGACACACCACTTAATACCCAGTCACTGCATGTAGAGCCAAGACCAACTTAGAAAAATTGGAGGTGTCATGTCAGGAAGAGCATCCAGTGTAAAACCTGTGCCAAGCTGTGTGTCGATTGGATGGCCCGCTGTGGCAACCTCTTGGCGGGAGCAGCCGAAAGAGAGTTTAGTTTATGCTTGACCAAGGGTCATGAATTAACCATTTTTTACCACGTCCTTCTTTAAAATTTAGCATTTTTTGGTTTCAAAACCATTAGAGTTAACAACAGCTATTAAATATATATA
>QMIH01000930.1:189022-200004 GCA_003987875.1 Clarias batrachus
CAGCGATCGGGGATAAACAGCTGTGTAGCCTTAAGAAAACTACATATAAGTGAGACTAATCAGGGAAAAAAAAAAAAAAAAAAAAAAACATTTAATTAAAGTAAAAGATGACATTGACATGGCAACGGCAACGAAAAGGGAGAGAGAAAATTAGAGACGGACCTTTTCGCTAGCTGTGCACTTTTTTTAGTCTGTTAAGTGCTGCAGTCATTTCTTGAGATTACAGCACACACACATAAAAAAGAAATAATGCACATTCACCCATGTGCACCACAGACAATACTACATTTAGACCTGAGGTATGGATGGGATCTAGAATTTACACCATGTAGCAGATTCATTAGCGTACAGTAGCATAATCAACCTTCCCTGCCGCAAGATAGAAGTCTAACGATGTCCTCGATTGTCCACTGATCAGCCATAACGCTAACACTGCATGACATTAACACATGAACGTGGATTATCAAGTAACCTGTTGACAGGATCATTTATTTATGCCTGTATGGAGCAAAAGCCAGTTTGAGATCCCACAGAAAGGCCAGTTAGTTAAAAAAGGCAATATAGGCTACAATAGAAAGGCACCAAAACACCCATTGTACCCATGAGCTGCCATGGTCGGGTAAGCACCAAAGGCCACTTACCCGACCTCCAAACTCCTCAAATCCCAATCATATCAAGCACCTACAGTATGGGAAGCGCCGGACAAACAAGTCTGATCCATGGATGCCCCACCATACTGTACAACCCAGAACAACACCCTTCAACGTCTTGGTGCCGGACATCACAATACACCGCCAGAGGCCCTGCAGAGACATCAGATCTGCCCTGGTGGCACAATGGGAACCCAAAACACAAAAATGTTATGGCTGATACCCATTGCTGGAATCTGTTACGACTTCACACACTACAACATAGTCTCCCTGGGAAACAGACTATTCAGCTTTACCTCTGGACTGTTGCGAAGCACTGACACTAGAGGCAGTTTCATGAGCGTGTCACATACTGTATGGTCTTCCCGCCTTGGTGTCCATTTGCTTGGAGTTTGCATGTTCTTCCGTTCTTGGTGGGTTTCTTCCAGGTACTCAGGTTTCCTCACGCAGTCCAAAGACATGCAGATTAGACTAATTGCCGTTCCCAAATTGCCCCTAGTGTGCGAATGAGCGTGTGAATGTTGACCGGAGGTCCTACCACAGTCATAAAATGGGAATTGATACATCGTCAATGGTCTCCATGGTCCCTAGTTGGACTACAGAGATTCCTAGAAGGATAGATGTATGGATAATCACTTGCTGTACTGTAGGTTAACAAACAGGATTCAGTTAAAGTATGGAGAAATATACATTTGAAACACTCACTCATCATCATTACCACTTAATCCTGTATTCAGGGTCACGGGGGGGCCTGGAGCCTATCCCAGGAGACTTAGGGCACATGGCAGGGTACACCCTGGACAAGGTGCCAATCCATCGCTGGGCACAGACACATTCACACACTACAGGCAATTTGGGAACGCCAATTAGCCTAACCTACTTTGGAATGTGGGAGGAAACCGGAGTACCCGGAGGAAACCCACCAAGCACGGGGAGAACATGCAAACTCCATACACACAGAGACGGGAATCGAACCTGGTCGGGGATTGAACCCAGACCCTGGCGGTGCAAGGCGACAGTGCTAACCACTACACCACCGTGCCGCCACATTAAAAAATTTATTAAGATAGCTGAAGGCTTTACTGCTTTATATTCTAAGCTTTAGATGGACGTATATTGGACATGACGAGACACATTCAAAAACATGTTGAACCCACGTACACACTAACACATGCATCTGCTGCACTACTATGCATTTAAGTTCCACCTTAAATATCCACTTTAAATATTCCAGAATAATGCACTTTGGCTTCTTCAACTCGATCCACATTGAACTGTAACTACCCTCAGACACACTCAGGCACTTCGGAAAAGCAGTATGGATTTTCAGCACACCTCCATGAATCCCAATCAGAATGTACACAAAGCAGCGCTGACCCTGTAGCTGCTGCTTTCACTCCGTTTAATTAGGTTAGGAGATGATTCGAAAGCTTCGGCCGGACATCTAACTCGCTGGTAGCGCTGCATGCTGCTGCGCATGGCTATGCTGGAGAAAGAGGGCCGGCTGATTAGATCTGTAATATGACCTCGCTCGAGGTGTAGAATCGTAATCGCATACATTAGGTTTCGGCATTACGTGGGTGGTTAGCCTTCGGCTAGAGTTCAGCTCGTTGAAAGTCAGGCTTTTCCCATCGTTTTTGCTTTTTATAGTGCGATCCAAGGACAGTTCATGTTGCATTTTGTGTAATTTCTTAACATTTCCTTTTACAGCATGAGTTTGAGGGGGTTTTTTTTGTGCTTGCGTGATTTGCAGGTGCAGACTACATGTATGCATTTATAGCTTCATGAAAATAATCATGGGTGACTTTATTGCCTCTTTCAGGCATTTTGCGACAATGTTCCAGTGTGTGTCCCCATGTGGACTGTTGAGGGGAATCAAATAGGTGTTAAACAGCCTGAAACTAATGCGCTCATCCTCACTGCTGGTATCCAAGCATGGTGACATTTTGTCCAGCCACTCCAAGCATCTCTTTTTTTTTCTCTCCCTCCTTCTGTCTCTGATTCGAGGCCAGCGTGTCAGTTCCCGGCACTTTCAGTTTGCTCCTGAACTCTGCTGTTCCCATCTGCGGCTTCAACCGCCTATTTATCTGACAAGCACCTGCCATATTCATCCAAGTGAAAAGCTAGCTGATTTTGGCTGAGAATGCGGTGTGCTCCAAGGGGCGTGGTGCGGATAGGCAAAAAAAGTGCAAAAATTATAAATGCACATTGCAGAATTTATCAAACTAATCAACACAGATGCTGAAGATGTATATAGTGCATTTCCCACAGATCTTTAATATCTGTATGCATGTACAGTATGTATGTATAAATATTTCTATCTATTACCAGATTACACAATATATGTACAGTACATAAACAGTGCATTCAGAAAGTCTCTCCACATCGCCCACATACAGTAGTAGTAGTAGTAGTAGTGCGTGGATGCGCTCTTGTTTGGCAGCACCACATCTACATCTAGGCATTTGGCAGACGCCCTTATCCAGAGCGACTTACAGTTTTATCTCATTACACATCTGAGGGTTAAGGGCCTTGCTCAAGCGCCCAACAGCAGCAACTTGGCGGTTCTGGGGAGAACCTGGGAGCTTCTGAACCGTTGTCCAATGCCTTAACCATTGAAATGTTAACCATTGAAGAACTTGTGTGGAGCACGCTTTAAAAGCTGTCGATAAATACACAGATTTAGTCCGTGGACAATTTCAAGCAGCTTTTTTTTATTATTTTTTTTTATTTCCCCATAACCCTCTCTATGTGGCCACTGCGCAGGGACTTTTTGAAGACATGTTTTTATATGAATGTATAAAGTGTATATTGTAACTGTTTGGCACATGGCATTCCGGTCTTGCCTTTGAAGTCTAGAAAGCATTGCAACGCGCCTCTCGCATGCCACTCTTGCGAGTCTTCGACGGACAGCTTCTACGTCCCTCCTGAGAAGCTCGCACACACTTGCGTCTCTTCCCCAGACGGCTCCTACAGTATGTCCCTCCTGTGGGACTCAAGCGCCTTCTTAGTGTCCAGATCTACATCGACAACCCAACAGACCCCAAGCTACACTCCCTGACGTGTTTAATAGCGCAGGGAGAAGCCCGGGATCCATTAGTAGGGATTACTCACCAGCCATTACCTCGCCTTTCGCAGACCTGAAGAAGAGGAGGTCTCCTACCTAGTGAGCTTCAGAGTAAGTGAGGCGCGATATAAGACGATATAAGAACGCCCATCACAGGCGCACGCCATGACAATATATATATAAATTAAAAAGATAGTAATGGCGTTAAAGTTTGTTTATATAGCACTGTCAAGATAAACACGTGATCATTCCACAAAAATTAACGCCATTACTATCTTTTTAACGCAAATTAATCATATGACCAAATTTGTCCTTACTGGCTTCCCATAATCGCAGCGCGGCTATAATGCGATACGAGATAATGGCACTTTTAGCACAGATAATAAGATGAAGCTTCATTATAAAAAACTTTTAGATTAAAGTTTCCAGAAAATTGAAGTTACGTGCTCAAGCTACCTTCATACATATAAGACGCGGGAGTAGTGGCTCAGGCGGCTAAGGCGCTTGGTTGTTGATTTTTTTATCTGAGGAACCTACTGTAAGTTCGGGCCACACCCCATACTACCCATGCAGTGCCAATCCCTTTTGAGAAGTTTTAATTGAACATTTGTTAAATGTTAATGTTTGAGATATTATAAAACAGCATAATTTGGTATCTCTGACCAGTTTGTCATGCAATTACAGTACAGACCAAAAGTTTGGATACAACTTCTCATTCAAAGAGTTTGAATTTGTATTCTGGCAAGAAAAAAGCAGCTAAGTGAAGAAAAACGAGCGGCCATCATTACTTTAAGAAATAAAGGTCAGTCAGTCCGAAAAATTGGGAAAACTTTGAAAGTGTCCCCAAGCGCAGTCACAAAAACCATCAAGCGCTACAAAGAAACTGGCTGACATGCGGACCGCCCCAGGAAAGGAAGACCAAGAGTCACCTCTGCTGCGGAGGAGAAGTTCATCCGAGTCACCAGCCTCAGAAATCGGCGGTTAACAGCAGCTCAGATCAGAGAGCAGGTCAATGCCACACAGAGTTCTAGCAGCAGACACATCTCTAGAACAACTGTTAAGAGGAGACTGTGTGAATCAGGCCTTCATGCTAGAATATCTGCTAGGAAACCACTGCTAAGGACAGGCAACAAGCAGAAGAGACGCGTTTGGACTAAAGAACACAAGAAAGAACACAATAAAGAAAACTCTTTGAATGAGAATGTGTGTCCAAACTTTTGGTCTGTACTGTATACAGGTATTACTCCATCTCTAACTCTATACATGTATGGTGACAGGATCATGGCAACTCAAGGTTCACCCATGCCAGCGGGGACCAAAGGCCAAACCGCCTGGTCCAGTCCCACAGAAAAGCCAATGCAGCATAATTCACTGAAAAAAGCCAACACTGGCCATGACAGAAAAGGCAAAAAACCTCAAGTCCATTTAGACTCTAAACTCCTCAGATCCCAAGCCGAACGAGCACCCACGGGATGCACCGGATGAACACCTCGGATCCACAAAGGTACCGTCCCAAAACCCACAGCATCAAAAGAATCCACTGACTTCATCACTAGCGCTGCATGAACTGGTTTTACCTTCAACATTACTGATGTGATAACTTAATAATAATTATCTGCACATCCGAACTGTTCTTTCCTGTATTTTCCTAGTTTTCTTTGCTCGTATTATTTTAGCTAGATTATTCTCAGTTCTTTAGCATGTCCTGATAGAAACCCAAAACCACAACAACAACAACAGCAACAGTTAAATCCTGCATGCTCAAAGGAGTTTGGTTCTCCTAGCAGGGATGTGCTCGGATGTAACCCTTTCTCCCTGCTGAAAAATAGCAACTGACAACTGCGTCTTAGAGAACTGTTCCAAGTAAACACCCACAGAGGGAGGTCTGCTAAGCCCAAACGTCTTAAACGGCAAAGGTGGTGGGGGGGGGGGTTTGAGGTTATCGAACCATTTCTCCAACTAATTCCAAGCTGCTTTTCACGCTTGCAAACTTCATAGTTGTGGGTGGTTCGAGTTTTTCCGTTGTTAATCTGCCTCTTTGGGCTTGGTGCGTATTTGTGTGTATGTGCGTGTGCGGAAAGAGATTGCTGTAATCCCCATGTGTAATCAGAGAAGTACACAGACACAACAGAGTAGGTGAGGATAAGGACCGTGCAAAGAAAACTCGGCCCATCCTGAGGGGGCTGAATGATAGATAAGGCAGACCGGAGTTTTCACATGCATAGATAACACCCTCTGACCTTGTGGGTAGTGTGTGTGTGCATGTGTGCATGGATAGTTTTGTTTCTGCTCTGATGTTTCACTGATGCACGGGCTAGTGGAATCCCGGCTGACTTCGAGAAATAAATCTAGGAGCAAAACACATTAAAAATCTCGGAGATATACAGGAAGATGGCACTTCTGCTATATACAGTCTAGCAGACGTGTAGCATAATATTTGCATAGATCATAAAGCATCCAAACCACCCTCATCCATCTTCTTTTTATCAAGTAAACTAAGACAAATTGTTGTCAGAGCAGGAGAATGATGAGACCCTATACCCTGTTGATAAACCATGCCTTCAAAACATCAAATCTCTACAAAAGCAAACGCAAGACTTTGCTTTACCTGGATAGCGGCTAGAGATCGAGGCTCGCGAGTATGTTCTCCTGTCATGCCGCGGCTTTGAAAGCCTTCTGTTCTATGTGAAAAAGGACGAACCCAAGGGCCCAAAAGTCCGAGTCTCTCCCAAGGAGGTTCAACAGTTCTGATCTTTTATCATACAGGAGCAACGTTTGTGAATTTTACACTCCAGTTTTCCTTTAAATATTAAATTCAGTACACAATTCAGCTCGAGTAGTTTAAGCTTTCCCTTAAAAAAAAAAAGTCACAAACATTTTTGCCTTTTATACTCTTCATGCACATTTTTTTTTTACATGTAGTGACCAGTTTTTTTTTTTTTTTTGATCTGATTTGTTTCAACATTTATTGAATATTTTGATACAAGTTTTGTGAGTTTTTTTTAAAATAATCACCGTGTACACACTCTAAAACTCCACTAGTTGCCAATGAAGGATGTTCGGGGCCGGTTCGGAAGGACTTATTCATTTCTGAGACGTGATGTCTCATGTTCTGAAAAATAAGCGAGCTAGGGCGGCAGGAGGAAATGTTTTTGGCGCAGATCCCTAAGAACTCGAAAATCGTGCATTTTGTAAGGGCTGTAACTAATTAACCAATAAACAGTTGCTCAAAAAAAAAGGTTTTTCAAAGACACGGAAAAGTTTCAAGTCACTCAGGAAGGCAGTGAATATAAAATGCTGCCTATAGGACGGTACAAAGGATGATGGTGCTACACTCACGTACCCTGGTCAGAAACAGGGGGAGGGCTGCCCTGGACTCTTCAGGTGCACTGGTGGGTTGATTGAACCAGTCTTGTGTATCCCAGTGCAGTCCTTTGGTGGAAGATCTTCGTTGATGTTGACTCAGACTGCGGTAGCCGTTGTGATGTAACTCGACTTTCTTAGCAAACTGGAAAACAAAACAACAACAAAAAAACTTTTGTATCCTATGAGAGGTCCTGAGTTTGTGCAAATGTACTGTATTGGTCGAGGCCCATTCTCAAACCATTCACTTATTCTAATGAATGAGGCCCAATTACATAACGACGAACAATGAGATAAAATCTGGACAGCACTATATACAGTACAGAACGCTCCTCCTTGTTTTAGTTATGTTCAGCCTTTATTTGTCACATATACAGTACATTACTGCATAGTGAAATTCTTTATTCTTCGCATATCCCAGCTTTATTAGTTGGACTCGAACCGTCAACCGTCAATCAGTAATTCAGATCAGAAGGTCGATGGTTTGAGCCCCGGCTCTACCAGGATGCAGCTGTTGGGCCCTTGAGCAAGGCCCTTAACACTGTCTGCTCCAGGGGCGCCGTATAATGGCTGATCCCAGCCTACTAACATTTTCAAAATAATAGGAAAATAAATAGTTCCCTCAGAGGATGTAAGGATCTAAATTAGGAAGAAAGTCATGAAAACTGTTACCTGAATCAAGTCTGAATCTGAGGGTCAAAACACACACACACACACACACACACACACACAGACACACACACACAGACACACATATTACATTCCCACCACACTGGTCTCACTGCCCATGTTGTCATTTTAACAGTTTTTTTTTTTCCCCCCAATGTCAAGGATACAAAACAATTTATGCTTGCCATGAGAACACCTGTGTCCAAGAGAGATGTTATCAAGCCAGCGGTGGGGTTCCCACTCAAAGGTTCAATCAGCATGACAAATCCCAGTCATGCCTCCGCTAGACGTTCATTCAGAACGCTGAACCCGACAGACTAAATGTCACCTTGGTAAAAGTGTCACAAAAACATTAGGCTGTTGGTAATCTGCTCATTATAGCTTTAAACATCAAGCAGGAAGCTGAAGTGACGATCACTTGGACCCGTGCTTTACAGCCTTGTCAGAAGTTTTTTTTCTCTCATTACATTGGGTTATGTTTAGTCGGGTTAGTGATAAACTCATAACTAAGACTACTATTCTCAAATAAAAATTAAAATCATGAATGGTTTTATACTTAAAAAAAAAAAGATTTGAGCATTGTAGCGCGCAGTAGGGGCTCTGAAAAAATCACGGACACAGAGACACAGAAATGCGGTGCAAACAGAACGGTGCGTTTTATTAGTGCGCAGGTGCTGTGTGGCAAAACAGACACTTAACGTTGGGTACGGCGGACACTTGGTGCCACGGCGTGAAGAAGGTCGGGCGCTCCGTGCCCGCGGTCGAACGAGTCGTCTGGGTTCGATGAGCGTGTCGGTGTGAGTGTCGGGGGTGCCGCTGGCGCGAAGGGGTTACCAGCCGGCGGGTACACAGACGAGGGTTCCTGTGAGTCCGAGTCTGTGGGGAGAGGAGAGCAACGTGAGTAATCTGTGTACATTCTTTCCTACTCACCGGCAGGCGCGGTTTCGGTCCTTTTATAGAGAGCGACCGACACGCAGACGGTAGGGGATTCGTTGCCGGTAATGCCGGTGAGTGGCGACGCCCCGCCTCTCTGGCACTGTCCATGGTGCTGCACCTGTGCCTTTCTTCCTTTTTCTTGGACGAGGTTAAAGCGGTTCTGGTACCGTACGCGTTGGCCGTGAGCCTGACGCCACANTGTAGCGCGCAGTAGGGGCTCTGAAAAAAATCACGGACACAGAGACACAGAATTGCGGTGCAAACAGGACGGTGCGTTTTATTAGTGCGCAGGTGCTGTGTGGCAAAACAGACACTTAACGTTGGGTACGGCGGACACTTGGTGCCACGGCGTGAAGAAGGTCGGGCGCTCCGTGCCCGCGGTCGAACGAGTCGTCTGGGTTCGATGAGCGTGTCGGTGTGAGTGTCGAGGGTGCCGCTGGCGCGAAGGGGTTACCAGCCGGCGGGTACACAGACGAGGGTTCCTGTGAGTCCGAGTCTGTGGGGAGAGGAGAGCAACGTGAGTAATCTGTGTACATTCTTTCCTACTCACCGGCAGGCGCGGTTTCGGTCCTTTTATAGAGAGCGACCGACACGCAGACGGTAGGGGATTCGTTGCCGGTAATGCCGGTGAGTGGCGACGCCCCGCCTCTCTGGCACTGTCCATGGTGCTGCACCTGTGCCTTTCTTCCTTTTTMTTGGACGAGGTTAAAGCGGTTCTGGTACCGTACGCGTTGGCCGTGAGCCTGACGCCACAGCATATACATCAAAAACATACCGTATGTATAGTACATACCGCCTGAAAGTACATCATAAGTTATTGTGAGGGTTTTATTTCATTTATATTCAATTTGTGTACTAATTTAAACCAATCTTTTTTAATAGCAGAATATACAATCATACAATGGGTGAGTCAAAATTTTGGCTGTAGAATTAATTTTCATAATAATAAATGATCTGGTGGCTCAGAGGGCTACGGCACCAAGTCACTGATCGGAAGATTGGAGGTTCAACTCCACCAGGCTGCCACTGTTGGGCCCTTGAGCAAGGCCCATAACCCTATCTGCTCCAGAATGGAAAGTCCACTAATTACTCCTAAGAAATTATAAAATGATAAGCTGGTTAAGAGAGGAAACAAATAAAACTTGGACTATTTGAAAAGAGTGTATCTCTTAAGTACTAAGTAAGTGAGAATGAGAAATGTGAGCTAAAGTGGAGCAAACATATTGTGCTCTTTTACACTCTCTTGTTTTAATACTTCGCAGTGTACTCATATGACTATAAGGCCTGGGAGGCTGGGAGGCTGGCTCAGGAGATGAAACGGAGGATGATTACAGGAGAGGATAGGTGGGAGAAAGAAAGACAGGCAACAAGGGATGATTAAGGGCTGATCTCTCGCACTTCACCCCGGCTCATCAAGATTTTACCTGCAACTTCTGCTGATGAGATGGAGCTAGAGGAAGAAGGAGCCGTGTCACGGAGAAGGAGCGATGTGGATTGCAGGCTGTGAGTCAAATTTCAATGTGAAATAGGTTACTTTTTTATTTTTAGAATGAACAAGCGTAAGAGATAAAGTTTACTGATGAGGCACGGATATTAGTCGTGACACTGAGCACTAAAAGGGAGTTTTAAAGCAGTGGTTAAGTATTGACTATATATTGACGCCAAAAGAATTCTTCCCCAGGAAGGCTTAATCTCTTTATGTATCATCCAATTGTATTTATATTCAAGGGTTTATTATCTACCTATAGGAGTTTTATGTAGAGTTACTCAGAATAATCGATGGTAGTTGCTTAATAGAGGAAGTGTATATCAGTTTAGGCTTACATGTTACATGACCAATAATTCATGCATGAAATGTGCACAATATGGACAAATATGTTACAGATATTAAATGATAGTATTATTATAGAATTATTGTTATTATTATTATTATTATTATTATTATTATTATTTCATTTCTGTATCAGTCCCTACTCACTAATTTTATATACTTTTATTATTTTGTATATATATATATATATACATACACACAGTGGAACCTTGGATTACGAGCATAATACATTTCGGAAGTGGGCTCATGTTCCAAAACACTCGTAAACCATATCATCATTTTCCCATAAGAAATAATGAAAACAATCCTGTTAGTATGTGTTCATGACAGTGTCAGAGAGATTTCATTTTTTCCTGTTAAAACGGTGTTTCCGTTTTGTGTGTGTGTGTGTGTGTGTGTGTGTGTGTTTGTTGTGAAACTTAAAAAACGAGGTGGGGAGAGGGAGGAGGAGTGTTACTGTGTAAAA
>QMIH01000930.1:210607-240070 GCA_003987875.1 Clarias batrachus
GTATGTCTGTGTGCCCTGCGATGGATTGGCACCCTGTCCAGGGTGTACCCTGCCATGTGCCCTAAGTCTYCTGGGATAGRYTCCAGGCCCCCGTGACCCTGAATACAGGATTAGGTGGTATAGATGATGAGTGAGTGAGTATATGCAGGGGATAAAATGGTGCTGTTCCTTTTATAATCCTGCAGGTGACGCACTCTAAACTATTCACACATTAGGAAGCGGCACAGCCTTTGAAAACAGGATATTTATTTAAAAAACCGTGATAACTTTAGGATCACAATACAAATCGAATTGGCACCTACAGTAGGTATCATGATGCATTGTAACTTTTGGTCGCTGGTAATTCCCATGCCTAACATATTTATGCTTGTTTTTAACCTTAGCCAAGAATTTTTTTTTTTTTTTAATCCTAAAAAGAGATATATATATATTTACATTTACATATATATATTTACATCCTCAGGTCTGAGTACAGTAACAGTACATAAAAAACTTAAAAAAAAAATTGTATCAAGTCCTCACGACACCCACTAGCTCCACCATCGATACGGCCCTCAGTTACCAACATGACAGCTTCTCATCTGGGCCCGGGAGATGGATTAGAAATGGAAGGGATGCCATGGAGATGACAATGTCAGATTTAAAGGCGTTGTCAAAGATGAGTCATGATGAAATACAGTCTGATTACTCACGAGCTGCGGTTGCAAATCTTGGTTGCCTGAGTAGCACTGCATTTCAGTGGATTTGCTCAGATAAGCGTGAGCAAATGTGACTAGGAGTGACTATTGTCTGGAGATTCTGTTTGCACATTTACATAATAAAATTAGATTACGCCATTTGGTGTTTTGCCCGGAGTTAAACGTATGCTAAAAGCTCTCTGTTCAAATTAGAATGCCATTCCAGGAGAGTGAATGATCAGACGTGTGTGTGTGTGTGTGTGTCTGTGTGTCTGTGTGTTTTTGCATATGTGTGTTAGAGAAGGAGAGAGCGTGAGAGAATATCAAACGATTCCATTGTGGTTGAGAGAATCAACTGATATCCAGTTGTTGTTTTTTTTTTCAACTTGATTGCTAGAGCTCAATTAATTTTTGCTGTCGTGTCGAATCCTGCAGGCGGTACAAACACATTACCTGGGTGGCAAGATTAACTTAATCAGTGTCAATTATTCCATGCACTTTATAATTGTCATGTGCAGTGCTGCTGAGGACTTTAATCTTGACCCTGTGATTTCTTAATGCAAAAACACTTTCCTTTCTGATTTAACACACACACACACACACACACACACACACACACACACACACACACACACACTAGTGCTACAGGCGAGATACCCATATTACATATATTACTTCTTCTTCTTTTTTCTTTTTTTTTAAACCGCCTACAGACTTCAAATAGAAACGTTAGGCAATATTTTTCCTTGGGCAATATTCTGTAATGGAATTTGCAATTAAATATGAAGGATCTGTATTGCAATTTAATGCTCGAGAGATTCCGTGAGGATGAAGAGATGAGGACGATACAGACTGCAATTTTTATTTATTTTTCTACTTTGATATATCACCAAGATGAAACTCTTTTCTCGATCCTCCCCGCCCGCCCGCCCGCCACCCACCCGGAGTCTCACCTGGTTTAAGTTAGACCGCGGGTGTCTGATGATGACCAGGTTAACAATCGTCTTCCAGATGCGTACGTGTTTGTTTCCCCGAGCTGTCAGGACGAGCCGTACAGGCTCGGACATGTCGGTCAGATCCCGTTCCGCGTACAGTGTGCCATCCGGACGGACGCTGAATTTGGGGTCGCTGCTCTCGAAGGTGATCCGCTCGTTCCGATGACAAGCCTCGAACTTCACTGAACAGAAAAAAAAACATACAGAAATATTAATATATTGTAGGAATGTAAAGAAATTATGAATACTTATTTCATTGAGCTGTAAAACAGCAGATGGTCTTCTGAGTGATGTAACGTGAAAACATTTGCTTTTCGATGCTGCAAAAAGCACTGAGAACATTATGACAGAATTTGACAGATTTGCCTGTTTGGGAGAAAAACTTGGCAGTGGGTCAGACTTGTCAAGAAAAATAAAAAATGAAAAAGAAAAAAAAAAAAAAGACTAAACTCTTGCTTACAACTTTACCTTAAAATAAAACATCTTGCCATATCATACTTATCTACTCCACTACACATTCCAGCTACTTCATTAGGTACACCTGTTTAATGGCTTATTAACACAAATATCTAATCAGAAATCTCACATGTTGAGGTCAAAGGAGAGCGGCCAAACCGGTTCACGTTCATAGAAACGCAGCAATAATTGGTACAGCTGAGGAAGGCTGAAGACCATCTCTGAACACACAACGCATTGAACTTTAAAGCAGATGGCTGCAGAAGATGCCACATCGAGTGCTGCTCCTGTCAGCCAAGAACAGCTACCTGAGGCTACAATTTGCATGAACTCACCAAAACTGTACAATAAAAGAGTGCTGGTCTGATGAGTCTCAATTTCCGCTGTGACGATCAGATGGTAGAATCAGAATCTGGCGTAAAACAACATGAAATAAAGCATGGATCCATCCTGCCTCGTACTGTATCAACGGTCCAGGCTGGTAGTGTTGGTGTAATGGTGTAGTGGAGATTTTCTTGGCACATTTTGAGCCCCTTTGTACCAATTAAGCAAGGTTTAAATGCTACAGTCTTGCTGAGTGTTGTTGCCAACCGTGTCCATCCCTTTATGACCACAAGATAACATGCCGGGTCACGAAGCTAAAATCATCTCAAACTGCTATCTTGAAAATGATAACGAGTTCATTGGCCTGAAATGGCCTCCCTAGGTCTCAGTGGGTGAATGTGTTGAAAATGGAGATGCGCATCACGGACAGATCTGTGATGCTAGCCTGTCAGTGTGGAACAAAAATATCTAAGAAATATTTCTAGCACCTCGATGAATCCAGGCGACTTTTTAAAAGCATTTTTTAAGTATTTTTGTGTATTTTTTAAGTATGAAGGCAGTGTAATGGGTTCTACCCTTTGCACACGGGTGGCACCACAGACACATAAAGTAGGAAGGAAGGAATAAAGGGGAGAAAAGGAGTGAAGGTGTGCCAGTGCAGGCCCGTCGACAGTGTCCAGATGGCATGCAGGCACACGGCTGCCGAAAGGCGGCGGTGGGTGGAGTGGCGGAGTGGAGCACGCTGAGGTAGTCCAGTCAAGACCGGCCCCTCCCGGCTCTCTCTAGTCGTGACCACAGGCAAGAGTTTCTCCTGGATGTCTGCAGGCTGGGCGGCTTTCCCGGCTGGGATCAGGGGCCCTAATGCAGTCCTCCTAGGGGGCTTTTCCTCTTCGGCAGCGGGAATGCGAAAGCGGGCTCTACACAGGACTGAAGGTGCCGCAGGATCTCGAGTAGCTCTTTCCCATGCTGTCCTCTCGCAGAGATCAAATGCGGCGTTCTGGTCTCCTCTTTAAAGTCTTTGGAGCGCATAACATTGCCTCGCTCATGTGCCACTCTCTAATACTCCTCCGCGAGACTCCTTGCGTTGTTCCCACACCTTGGACTTAACTTCGCGCTTCGGTTTTATAATGTGTAGAAAGCCCAAGGTCCATTAATCTTAATTATCGCCAGCCAGCCGAATCTGGTGGCCCCGCCCCTTTCGCGCACCTGCAGAAGGAAGGGCCGCCTACAGAGTAATGAGGGAGTTACAAAAGCAAGTGGGTGGTGAGTGCATATTTTACTGCAACATCACGAGACTGGACCTACAGTACGTTCTGGAAGAAAACCTCCCGTTATATAAAACTTTGTACAACAGCAATGGAAAGGCAATGCTGCTGTGGTTGGATTTTGTCCAGTTTCATCTAAATAAAGAAATATATGTAATGTACAAGGCAGCACGGTGGCCCAATAGTGGTTATTACCGTTGCCTTGCACCTCCGGAGTCCAGGTTCAGTTCCTGCCTCGGGATCTGTCTGCATTGAGTTTGGTGCTTGGTGGGTTTCTTCCAGGTACTCCCGGGAAAAAAATCCCCATTGTCGTGGATTCTCCCTTCTCATTGTGGTGTCATAATTTGGTTTCTATTTTAATCTTGTCATTGTTTTGTTTTTATCCGTTCAACACAAATGATCACAAACACAGTACCAGGTTTTGCAAAGTTGGATACTGAATAATAACCTAAAGAAATTTGATGCAAAACAAACATACAGTCAGTGCGCATACACAAAAGGACAGTGAGGGTAAGAAGAAAAAGAAGGAGAACTTCTCTCTGAAGGCTGCCTTGACAACAGCACCACTCCATATAATAAAAAAGTCACAAGATGTAGCTGCCTTATGTAAAAGATTTATTACGTTCCCGGTGCTCGGTACAAAACCCACAAAAGTTCAAATCTGGACTTCTGGAGTTCTGCTGGATTAAAAATAAAAAAGCCCTGAATTTCTCTCGCAGCTGAAACACTCTCACTATCACAGGGTTCCTCAGGAGTCTAATACGCTGGAGATGAAAATGAATCACGTGCTTGTGTAGTAGTACTATAATACTACCTCTTTAAGAGTCGAGTGAGTAATGGTGTTGGGACTAGGTGTAGAAGTTGAAGGCTCAGTCCCCAATACCAAAACCACTACATGCTTCCCTTTACAGCCACAATTCACGCATCTTATTGGAGATACAGTACTTCTACCACAAATTCATTTTAAACTGTTTTACTGAACATGACAATGAGTTGAGTGTACACCAATGGCCTGAATCCAATCCAATCTGCAGACTGAATTCAATTTATATCATCAAAGAACATCTTACAAATCTGCCGGAATTATGTAAAGGAATCATGACTATCTTAAAGCAGAATCTTAAAGCAGTATTTCTCGCCTCTTGTGGAATCAATGACATGAAGAATTGAAGCTGGTTAGAAAGCAGAGTCGATTCCTACACAGTACTGCTTAAGTAGTTATATAAAGTGTGATGAGTGTGCGTGCACTCTTCGTTTGACGTTGAACTACAAATGGTATGGTCAGCTACGCTTTCATTGATCATCTGTGCTGCATCTGTACATTGTAAGATGTGCTATGCTACGTGTACATGGCTTTGGAGTATGAAGGAGAATTCACTCCACAAGAAGGAAGGAAAGAAAAAAAGAAAGACAATATGACAGACAGAAAGAAAGAATGAAAGAAAGAAATACAGCAAATACAATACAGCAAAGAAAGAAAAAAGAAAGAAAGAAAGAAAGAAAGACATACTGTATGACAGAAAGAAACAACATATGACAAAGAAAGGGAGAAAGAAAGAATGACAATATGACAAAGACAGAAAGAAAGAAAGAAAGAAAGAAAGAAAGATAATGTGACAAAGAAAAAACAAAAAAATGTATCATAAAGAAAGACATAGAAAGAAAGAAAAAAGAAAGAAAGAAACAACGACATGACAGAAAGAAAGAAAGAAAGAATATGATGAAAGAGAGAAAGAAAGACGGACAAATGGACAGCCCGAAAGAAAGAATTAAAGAAAGAAATAGAGACAATATAGAAAAGAAAGAAAGACATGAAAAAGTAAGAAAAACGGTATGATAAAGAAAGAAAGAAAGAAAGAAAGAAAGAAAGAAAGAAAAAAAGACAATATGACAAAGGCAGAATGAAAGAAAGAAATAAAGACAATATGATAAAGAAAGAACAAAACAATCAGAAAGAAAGACAATATGACAAAGAAAGAAAAGAAAGAAAGAAAGAAAGAAAGAAAGAGAAAGAATGAAGGAAAGACAATATGACAAAGAAAGAATGAAAAACAATATGGTAAATAAAGACATGACAGAAAGAAAGAATGAAAGAAAGACATGACAAAAAGAGACATTATGACAAAGAAAGAAAGAAAGAAAGAAAGGAAAAAATCTTCCTTTGGTGCATCTGAAAAAGCCAAACTAAGCACTCTTGCTTTAGGAGAGACAGATGCATTTTGTGTGTTAATGAAATATTCATTGACTCACATGGAATCTCTGCTACAGGCCAAGAGCAGCCTGGACCATTTCAAATTTCTTCTGACTCTTCTGGATTAAAGGGAACAGCTTGTTTCAGAGAGTTTATCTCTTGTTGATAAAAGAAAAAAGACAAACCGATTCTATACATCACCCATTGGACAACGGATTAGTAGTTAGTCTAAAATCTTCTTTTAATTATTTTGCTGCTCAGAACAACAGCTAAATAAATTGAATCTTCATCAGTCTCTGCGCATGTATAATTTACATCTAAATCTTCTTATTTAGTGAAGCTCTCCATATTTTACAGTTGGTTCAGTGCACACACGATTAGTTAATCCTGGTGTACTCTTTATAGTAGCATAGACTTGTGTTATACAATACTTATTATTAATACTGTAATATTTTACAGAGACATTTATTCTAATTATATTACCAGACCTGGCGACCTTTATGAAGCCATACAAACAAAACAACACTTGAGTGTGCTAGTACACTCACCAATATATGTGAGTCTATATATCTTTGTACCCCAGAGCCATGAGCAGACTGTCTGGTTCACATCTGAAACGCTGGCCTCCCAGGAACTCCTTTACTGGCCCAAACATATATAATTGGCGTGAAATGAGGTCAGGACTACATAGCGGATGTGGCCACAGACTGAACCAAGTTATTCATCGATTTTCAAGGTCCAGACCGCCTTCTTCTGCGTTCAAACGTTTGCACCATTCAATGGTACTTGTAATCTCATCACCGTACCATTCAGAGTGTTTGAGTGATCCTGACCAGGATAAGACGGTTTCTGAAAAACAACTGTAGGAACACACATCACATCTGTTTAACAACACAGATTGCTAATGCATGAATCAGTTTTTTAAATTGTACTGAATGTAAATGAAGAAGGCAGATCGATACCTACAGTAAATACAACTAAATACTATGTACTTTTTCTTCATGGGAACTGAGGTTAAGAAATGTTTTAAATGTTAAACAAAACATTTATTTCACTCAAAAGAAGAAAAAAAAAGCATGCTGTCTACATGGGACCTTCAACTAGGAATTTGTAACAAAAAAAGTTACACGTATTCTCTCTTTAGAAACCGTAAAGTAAATAATGTAAAAGCTGCCGAATATAAAACGAATGATAGGATGAGGAGGATGAAGGAGAGAAGTGGTTGAAGTGTGAGTCTTAATAGTGTTTTGTGTGAGTGTGAATGATATAGCAATCTGGAATTGTTGTCAAGCAAATAAGCAAACATGTGAACACTGGGAACGACCATGGGAATATACAAGGGAATCGCCGTTATTTAGAAATAAAATCAAGTGTATGCATGAATCGAAATTCTGTTTTAATCATGCAGTTAATCATGCAGCCCTACTGGCTACTCTACTGTAGATGGACAAAAGTATTTGGACAAACTCGCAATGACATTGCATCCTAATACATACACTTCAATATGGAGTCGATCCCCCCCTTCCACTCACAGCTTCCATTCTTCTTGGAAGGCTGCCCAAAAGATTTGTGTTTGCTTTTGTGGGAATTCATGCCAATTCGTTGGGTAGAGCGCATTGTTGCAGAGAGTTCAGGCGCTGATGTTGGACAGTTCATCCCAATGCCATCCCAGTGCTCGATGGGGTTGAGCCTCAGGGCTCTGTGTTCGGGCCGGTCAAGTTCTTCCCCTCATCATAGAACTCATCAAACGATGTCTTTATAGTCCTGGCTTTGTGCACTGGGGCACGGTCATGCTGGAATAGAAAAGGGTCTTCCCCAAACTGTTGCCACATACTGTAGCATTGTCCAAAATGTCTTGATATGCCAAAGATTGCTCTTCATTGGGAATAAAGGGCCTGATTAAAACACTTCAATAATTAACAGGTTTGGCCAAAGATTTAGCAGTTCGTCCAATCTGTGCATGTGTTTTAGTTAAAATGCTTCAAAGGGATTGAAACTTTTAAGACAGTAGTAGCACAGCAGAAGTGCACTACTTCAACACTCTTCCTTGAGATTTTCATGTCTGTAGAGGTACAGTGGGAGAACTATAAAAAGAGAGAAAAAGGGCACGGCAGAGAGAGAGAGAGAGAGAGAGAACACAACTGACAGCAACTCGATTCACCTCTGTCTTATCTTCCTCTCTGTTTTACTCATGCTGTGCCACAACATTCACCTGGTCCAGGAATTAAGGCAGGGGGTTGCCAGCGATTTGTTTTCTCCACAGGAGAACTGAAGGTTACCAAATATAGATAGTTAAAAAACAAAAAAAACTTTGTTCGTGTTGTTCTTATTTAATACATACAGATACTCTTTGCTTATTTTTGCAAATGTCCTGTAGATGTAAAAAATGTTAAACAATCGTACCCAAAAGAAGGTGGCCTCAGGTCTAAAGCCAGATGCTGAGCGCAGTCACATGAGCAGGAAAGTCTGTTTCAGCTAGTCAACCGATCATCACACACACACACACATTTACTGTTAAACACTCGTCCCTTGCGAACCAGCCATTCTGACACAAGGTCTGACTATGACCGTCACGCTCAGCCAAGCGAACAGCCATGTACACACGATGGCCTGATGGTCTCCTTGGTTCAATGACTTGTACTTAATCACAGCATACACATGCAAATCTGTGCACTCCTGCTCAGACGTCTGTTGGGAACACAGAAATTATGTCATCCATTACAACTCTATCACGAGAAATGAATGTCTCGCTCCGTCTTATGGAATTCACAAAATTTTTTCACGGTCATGGAATCGTATATGATGTGTTCACAGGATCGAGGATGCTGTACCAGTTTGCATTTGTCGCTCAAAAGAATAAAAATCATGTGTATTTTATCCCCAACAAATCAAATGTTTTCAGTGTTAGGGTTTACAGTATGTATATAGAGAGAGAAAAAGACAAATTTTCCATAAATTGTATATTTATAATGGGTGTTCAAGTCAAAGCGGGACTTTTGATTGCAATAACAGAACACACTCACTAATTGTCTATACTGCTGTATCCTGTATTCAGGGGGCCTAGAGCCTAAGCCAGGAGGCTTAGGGCACGAGGCGGGATTCACCCTGGACAGGGTGCCAATCCATCGCAGGGCACACACATATTCATTCACACACTACGGGCAGTTTGAGAAAGTCAATTAACATAACCTACATGTCTTTAGAATTTTTCTGTGCTTTTTCTCAGCACATCGTACCCATGATCAGTGATACTATGATGAGACTCTTAACCAATCTTAATCAAAAGTCCCGCTTTGACTTGAACACCCATCGTATATATAAAGATAGTACATGACAGCAAACAACTGAAAACAAATGTAGTTTCAAGAAGGAGATAAATCCAGATCTTCGGACCGCTATATGAGAAAAGTCATTAAATGGTTTGGCAATTAATGCGATGCCACATGTCACGTAAATGATATGAACATTAAAGCAGCCTCATTTAGACTGATGCACACGTCTGCGTCCGCTGACTGATCCATCCATCAGAAGCGGCGTGCGCTCAGATGTGTTTATGAATCTCAGCGTCAACTTGACACACAAACTGGCATCGGTACAGAAGCAATTAACCTGAGTCGGGATCACAGCTGATCGACGCATCCGTCACGTCTGTACAGAGCTCAAACCACGACCTCGTCCTCCACGAGATACATCTTCTCATATGATATATAAAAAAAAAAGCATTCCGGTACAAGTGCACGAAAGTAGGAATATGAATGCACTGCATCTTGAACAACCTGTCTGTGCAGATATTATGTGAGTGTTTTGGATTTTAGATCAAGCCTATTCAGACCTTTCACATTTATATTTATTCTATTAGCAGACGCTTTCATCCAAAGTGAGTCACACACAGACATGCTGGTCTTACTATTCTTGTTTTTGACATAATTTATAATTAAGGCAACTAATTAATTAGACGCCTACACATAAAACTAACTCGAAACTTAATTTCAGTAACTGCTCACTCATTGTCTATACCACTTTATACTGCATACAGAAGCCTATCCCAGAAGACTAAGGGAACAAGGCGGGGTACACCCCGGACAATTCAGGAACAGCATGTGCTTCCTCAGGGTACGCTGGTTTCCTCCCACAGTCCAAAGTCTTAAAGATTAGGCTATTTGTATTGTGTGAATGAGCATGTGTTTAAAGTGTGTGATCCCCACAAAGGTTTGCCTCCCTGTCCATGGTGTACGCCCACCTCGAGCCCTAAATCTCTTAGGATAGGATCAAGATCCATCCGCAACCCTGTATACAGGATAAAGAGGAATAGACGACGAGTGAGACGATGAGACGTCACCAGAAGTGAGTCGATTACAGTGGAACCTTGGATTGCGAGTAACATGGTTTACAAGTGTTCCGCAAGACGAGCAAAGATTTGTAATAAATTTTTAATTGGAAACCGAGCAAGTATTAGTTTACGAGTACTGCACGTCAAGTGATAACAACTGAGCCAATGATTTTTCTCTCGCTTGTGCTACGGAATTATGGGTAATCGTCTTCCCTGCTGGGTCTTAGTGCTCATCTCTTACTGGTATAATCAACATCCCCCTGTCCCTCCTATGTATGTGCGCATCTGTAATTTGACACTGTGCCCCACACACACCGACACACACACACACACACTCTCTCTCTCTCGCCTTTACTCACCATCCTATGTGTGCGCACGCATAATTGGACACCGACACACGCACACACACTCTCCATGGCTTCACACACACGCTTTATTTACACAGAAAACTCCACTCTGTCGCAATTCTTTTCAAAGGTAAGGTGCTGGTTCATTTGTTGTTGTTTTTTTATACTTTACAGCAGTGATACCATTAGTGTGCGCTCACGCGAGTGTCATTAGAATAATTTCTTTTTTTTCCCCCGTTAACAGTGTTTCCGTGTGTGTGTGTTTGTTGTGAAACTTAAAAAGGGAGGGAGGAGTTTTACTATGTAAGACGAGGTGAGGAAAAGGACTAATTTCACACACACACACAAATGCACGGCGTCTGCGCGCACAAACGGAAACACTTATCTGTCTGGATTTATTTGTACTTTTTTAAAATGTTAAGTGCAGGTTAATTTGTTTTATTTTTACTTCATATATTGTATTAATTATTTTATGTATTTATTGTTTTGGGCTGTAGAACGAATAATTTGAGTTTTCATTATTTCTCATGGGAAAATTCGATTTGGTTTACGGGTGTTTTTGAAATACGAGCCTGCTTACGGAACGAATTATGCTCGTAATCCAAGGTTCCACTGTATTTACTTTGCTACAGATTATATATTTTTTTTTAAGTAAAATGAAATGAAACGAAGTGAGAACTCATTTCCCATTGTTTTTCAGTGGAACTGAAGTAAAATCTTTAAATGAGTTCAACTCGTAGTTGTGAAATAAGAGCAATTTCAGTTTGATTCTCAAAACCCCATATAGCCAGAAAGAAAATGGCAGTGTGTGTGTGTGTGTGTGTGTGTGTGTGTGTGTGCGTGTGTGTGTGTGTGCACCCCTGTGACGAATTGACGTCTCACCTTACGGTCAGTGCTCAATGTTCCCAGAATAAGCTCCAGATTCTCCGAAGCCCTGACCGGGATATGTAATGAATGTATGAATGTAAACAGAGCATGTGGTGCTGATTGAACTGAGTGCTGCAGAGATAGATAGACAGATAAAAAAGAAAGAAGAGGGAGAGAACATTTGATAGTTTTTTCTTTGCTAAAACTGCCAGTAATGCCACATGACTTTTGCTGATGTTCACAGAGGAATAGTCTGTATATCCAGCAGATCTTATTAAAATTGATATTTTGCTATAAAACAAAAATCTCATCACGTCCAGCAGATTCTCCTCTACATATTAATTCAGTTCTATGAGAAACATAAAGACGTTTTTAATGCAATACACCTAAGTGGGTGTGTGCTTTACTGAAAGTACACACTGAAGCGACCACGTAATACCTATGTTCAAACCTTATGCGCTTATGGAATCCACACTAGAGATTAAAGTGTAGTAAATGCAAATGTATGATAATCAAACAAACCTAAATCCTCAAGGTTTATTAGGTTCCTGATATCTGTGTACGGCATCCTTTTCAGAGGAAATGACTCACTCAGACTCCGCTTTATCCTGTATACAGGGTCGCAGGGGGGGAGGGGGACTGGAGCCTATCCCAGGAGACTTAGGGTGTCACGGGGCACACAAACATACAACGCCCCATTTGGGAACGTCAATTAGCCTAATCTGCATGTGTTTGGATTGTGGGAAACCAGAGAAAACCCACCAAGCACTGGAAGAACATGCAAACTTCATGCACACAGACCCAATGCGGGAACCGAACCCAGGACCTGGAGGTGCCAGGCAACAGTGCTAGCCAATACGCCACCGTGCCACCTAGAGGAAATGAAGATGTACTATATATAATATACAACACAGTAGTGGTGGAGCAAATACACAATAGAACTAATAGTTAGGTTAATAGGAAACCCATCAGGCTTCGAACAGATCTACTGTATATCTATATGTACTGCAAACAGCTGTCACAAAAATACATTTAGGATATTTGGAGCTTTTATTTGAACAAGATGACAGCACGTCAAACATACAGTGTTTGCACGTCCTGAATAATGCAAAGAAAACAAGTTTATATTAATTTTGAAACATATGGTACTAATGAAGAATGTTCAGGAGTATTTGGTGGTACTGTATAACTCTGTGTTGTACATATCACAGCCACCTTTCATGCATCTTGCCATTCTGTCTGTTGTGTAACTTTATTCCACTGCTAGCACAAATTCCGAGCAGCTCAGTTTTGTTTGATTCTTCCTCATCATCACATTCCTGAGGTTTCCATACCTGGCTGTTTGGTATGGAGCTTTGCGATGTTGAAAAAAAACGATCCTCGATTTGGTGAACATAGTCGGAGCAGAAGGAAGCAAATGATCTTCCAGGATAACCTTGATTAATGCGTGCTTCACAAACAAAAACTGCTCGATCCCAGCCTGGCTAAAGCTCCCCCAGATCATCACAGTTTATCCACAGTTGGTGCAGGAAACTGAGGCTTGTACGCCTCTACAGGTCTCAATTTATCCATACGACAACCGGGTGTTGGCCAAATCTCAAAATTGGTCTCATCAGAGATGATGACCGTACTCCAGTCCAATTCCTGTGGTCTTTGCTTCTCATTGTTGAAGAACTTTTTTTCTGGGTTTGCATGACTTCGGCCCCATCTCTAAAAATCTGTTTCGAGCCTTTCTCACTGTGCACTTCCCCACTTTGTTTGAAGGCCACTTGATGTCATCTTAAGGTTGTTGAGGGACATTCTAATAAGTTTACAGTCATCCCTAGTAGAGAAGGCTAGGGGTGGCTCAGTGGGTAAGACGTTGTACTACAGGTCAGAAGGTAACAGGGTCTAACCCCAGCACCACCAAGCTACCAAGGTTGTGAGGAAGGTGAGCAAAAACTCAACTGCTTAGATGTAGAGTACAGTATAAAGAGAAAAACGTAAGTCACTCTGTAATAGGGCATCATGGCCAAATGGCAGTCTGTCAGTCTATAGGTTTGTTGCCCTCTCCCCTGTGTCTGCTGCTTGACCTTGTTCTTGTGTACTACTGTTCTTGAAAAAAAAATTTTGAAAGCATGGAAACAAGCTGATTCTCACTCTTTTCCACTGCCAGGGAAGCCAGGATTGAACCCTACTTTTCCTTATCTCTTGCCAACTCTTTCGGCATTACTACCAGCAGGTTGTGTAGTGGTTAGCACTGTCACCTTGCACCTTCAGGGTGTGAGTTTGATTCCCGGTCAGGCTCGATTCCAGTCTCTGTGTGCATGAAGTTTGCATGTTCTCCCCATGTTTGGTGGGCTTCATCTGGGTTCTCTGGTTTCCTCCCACAGTCCAAAGACATGCAGATTAGGCTAATTGGTGTTCACAAATTGCCAAAGTGCGTGTGCCCTGAGATGGATTGGCACCCTGTCCAGGGTGTACCCCGCCTCGTGTCCTAAGCCAGGCAACCTGTGACCATGTGTTCCAGGCTCGCCGTGAACATGTATACAGGGTAAAGTGGTATAGACGATGAGTGAGTGACATTCTTCCAGCACTGGTTTTGTCATCCAGCTGGTCACACTGCAAGAGGAATGACGTGACTATTGCAGCAGTGGTTTTTATTCTTCTCCTCATTAAATAAGATTTGATTCAGGTGATTACCTAATCAGTACCTAATTGTTCTTGTGTTGGAATTCAACAGACATGGAAATGGAACGGTAGAGATGCTGAAGTACGTGACGAGACTCATCGCACTGTACCTTGTATCCACGTATAGATATCATTATAACATTTACCATCCATGAAACAAGTTACAGCCTGTTATTATTAATTGCGATACACTGTAGCAGTGAGAAACATACACCACTAGACAGGTTCCCAGCATGATGTAGTCACTCCACTCCACCTAAAGCTACAGCTCCTCTTCTGGATGGTTACGTGACGTGCGCACGGAGGTTGTTTGAACGTCTACTTCATTCACTTGAAAATTCTCGACACAAGTAGAAATGGCATTTTGAGAAAAGTGCCGTCCACTCACTATTGTTCCTCCTGACTGCACACTTTTCAGACGCAGCGTGTATCTCAGCGGGAGGCGGTTTTTGTGATAAACACTCCGCCGTGGTGAATAACTCCCTCCGGAAAGATAGAGTGTTTTTTTTTTTTTTTTTTTCAAGAAATAATTAGCTTTTAATTTGCTTTCCTCCTCCGCCTGGCTTTATCTTCCTCTAAAGTTTTATCTGCGCCTCCCTATTATCAAGCTCTTGTGCTGAAACAGAGCGCTCTTCGTTAGTTCTGTTATTTGTGCACTGCTTCGAAAAGTTGTCTTAAAGTCTACATACATTTTACTTTCTTTTGCTTGGTAATGAATATTGTTTTACTATAATAAGCCTTGCTGCATCTCTACAACCTGGCAGATCTCTTACCCGCTGTGTTGCACGCTGCTGTGAGGACGGACTTATTATCCACGTCATGGACATTTTGTGCCGGTGAATTATTTGGAACTATTTTGGGAATGTCATTTGCTCCTCGTGATGAGGCATGACTCGCTACAAAGAATCAGACAGCATGTGCATGATGGGTAGGGCAGATCAAACTGGTTCCTGTTCAAAGGTTTCTTTTTTAATCTCTGTACGTACAGTATGTCCATCATTCATCTTAAGTACGCTTATTTAATTTGAATAATTCCCAGCTCTCCCACAGGAACAATGGGAGCTTTGTTCTATAAAATATGCCTGGATGCTGAGGGACAGGTCAGTGGGAATAACATGGCTGTGAGGGCTATGGTGCGGTGGGAGTGAGAACAGAGGGCACAGTGAATTCTTTTTGTAAATGTTTTATATATAGTATAATATGGTTCTATTCCAGACCATATATACTATAATGAATTATTCTGGTTTTATTTTTACAACACCAGCAATATAACTACAGAAGAAAAGAAAAGAAAAAGCTTTTCAGTTCCCATTTCTACGTTCTATGTTCACCGTCATCGCTTCATCGTCTATACCGCTTTATCCTGTATACAGGGTCATAGGTGGTCTGAAAACTATTCCAGAAGACTCAGGGCACGAGGCCGGTTACAACCTGGACAGAGTGCTTCACAAAAACATTAAAGCATTCACACACTACAGGCAAATACAGTGGAACCTTGGATTAAGAGCATAATTTGTTCTGGAAGCAGGCTCGTATTCTAAAACACTCGTAAATCAAATCTAATCTTCCCATAAGAAATCATGAAAACTCAAATAATTAGTTCCACAGCCTTAAAAAACAAATACAGAAAAATAATTAATACAATATATAAAGTATAAAATTAACCTGCACTGTACCTTTAAAAAAAGTTAAAATAAATCCCAACAGATAAGTGTTTCCGTTTGTGCGCGCAGGCGCCGTGTATTTGTGTGTGTGTGTGTGTGTGTGTGTGTGTGTATGGGTGTGTGTGTGTGGAATTAGCCCCTTCTCTCGCCTCGTCTTACACAGTAAAACCCCTCCTCCCTCAGTGTGTGTCGGTGTCAAAAAACTCGGCCATCGTAAACCAAGACATGTTCGTTTTTTCAAGTCAAAATTTTATCAAAAATCTTTGCTCGTCTTGCAGAATACTCGTAAACCAGGTTACTTGCAATCCGAGGTTCCACTGTAGGGAACGGCAGTTAGCATAATCTGCATGTCTTTAAGCTGTGGAAGGAAACCGGAGTACCAGGAGGAAACCAACCACGCACAGGGAGAAAATGTAAAGTCCATACACAGAGAGGCGGGAATCGAACCTGGCCAGAAATTAAACCGTGCCACCCACTCCAATGTTCCCTATTTACGTTTTATTACTGCAAAATAAAATATAAAATACGCACATTAACCCCCTTAATCTGTTTGAGACCAATGTGACCCCGATTCCCTAAATATCATACAGCCTTGTTATCGGAACAAAGCTTCAAAACATTTTAAACACAAGTAAACTAAGCGTTATCATTGTATTGTGTGGTTTTGGAGGTCTCCAGAAATAATTTCATCAAACAAATATAGAGCTGAAGAACATCTTGCTTCCATTAGGTGCTACAGTATATAGTCCTTGGGAACACTGCACCCTTGGAACATAGAACCCTAGAAATGGGAAACACAGGACCATTTTTCTATGATCCCGTTACAGTATGTGGCATTTACATCTGGCAACCACGGGATGATGAGAACATACTGTTGGGATGAACCCTTTTCACGTTATAATAAGAATGAGACTTTTCTGTGGCGAGAACAAAACTTAGTAATCATTACAAAGTGCAGACACTTCAGTGAATGTTTAATAAACGTCTTGAAACACAGTGTTTCTTTGTTAAATACAATCATTTTTAAAAATAGGTTTATGTTTTGTCTTGTTATCTGGAGCGTCTGCTATCTGACTCACCTGTTACTATAGAAACTATAATATATTAGAACAAGCACATGTGAGGGTGAGTCGAGTGAAAACCTTGATATAGAGAGAGTACACAATTGTAATTTACTTGCGTCATCAGCAATGCTCGAACACTTGCACTGAACAAAATGGAAATTCAATAGAGAGAAACATTTGTATGGAAACAAGAAATCAGGGAGAATCAGGGCATCGCATTGGCCTGCCTCTAACACTTCAATATAATTACCAGCACAAAGGCTTAGAAAAAGAGCATGCGTTTGCTAAAAGGCATCAACGACATCAAGGAAAATTTAATCCATATCTTTATCCATGTGATTAATCTTTAATGTTTTCCAGAATTATCCATTAACATGAACTCCGGCCTTTCCAAACAGGAAAGCATTTCACAACATCATTAAGCAAAGATAGGAGAGCTAACGAAAAGGAAATCCATAAGACACACACAAACACACACACAAACACACCGAGTCATTATCTTGACAACTTCCTATCCAAATAATCTTCGCCGACCCATGCGGTGTCACTTGCGGTTACATTCTTCCCTTCAGGAGGTTCGTTGTTCCCCAGAGTGCATGAGAACAAAGGGTAAGGTGTTTCTCTTCGTCTCGCTTCCACAACTCCACTCATGCCTAATCTATCATCATTTTCTGCTTTCTGGTTGAATGTAGAACAAAGACTCAAAGGTCAAACGTCCATGTCAGACCGGGCAGCACATACTCGCCTCCTCCTCTTTACCTTTGTTTTCCTTTCTTCTCTTTTGTTTGCGCATCGACCACGAATCCGACCTCAGGAAGGTCGTACTTGCTCCTGGCATCCATCTAAAGGTCCTATTCTCGAAGTTTTGTATTATTGATAAGCATATAATATGAGAGTTTTACGGGATGAGTTACGGTATGATGCAAAGGGCAAATTCTTTGTAGATTTAGGGCACACCTTTATGCGAATGCAATAAAGTATATACAGTACACAAATTCAAATCCTTCATCATGTGGCATTTCAAGGCCTATGGAACTCACAATTAAGAAATTAAACAACAATTGAACAATTAAGAAATTAAAGTTTCTTACACTTGGCGAAGTTGCATCATTAAAAAATAGATAGTAAAAATCACAGCTATGTTTAATAATGAAAGTAAGCGCATGGTGTGATGAGACCTCACATAATTGGGACTAAACAGCTGGGCGTCCATAAGGAAACAATTAATTAGTGAGACTAATCAGGAAAAAAAGGCTTCAATTTGCTAGAGAGCATAAATATTGGACTTTGAAGCAAGGGAAAAAGGTCATGTGGTCTGATGAGCTCAGGTTGACCCTATTCCACAGTGCATCAGGCTATGAAGGGAAGCTCATGAGTGATGCACCCATCATGCATAGTGCACACTGTACAAGCCTCTGGAGGAAGTGTTATTGTATGATCTGGGGTTGCTTCAGTAGGCTCAGTAAGGTTATTTGGCAACAAAAAGTCAGCCAATGACCTGAATGTGATGAGCGACCGGATTATCACATAATTTCTATGTGCCAGATTCTTATACCACGTTGGCAAGTCCCCATTTTTGGCAAGGCAAATCTAAAATATTTTTATATGTTTATATTCTTAATTAAATGTGAGCCTTTAGTCTTTATAGAACATTATTTCAATTTTATTTTTAAAAGTAATAGGAGGCATGATGTCCAGGGTGTATCACACCTCGTGCCCTAAGTCTTCTGGGATAGGCTCCAGGCCCCTTACAGCCCCGTATACAGAATAAATCGGTGTAGACAGTGAGTGATTTAAAAGTAATCAAAGTCATTTATTGCTTTTCAGTAATTGCCATCCCAAAACAAAGCAGACTGAAAAGCAGCTGCTTACATTGTGATATTTTTAATTAAGACCAGGAGCAGGGAAATGCCATTTTAGTAATTAAACAACAGAAGCGAGTCGTAAATAAATGTGATTCCTTGTTGTGTTCCATTTTATTCTGGTCAGAGCAATGCCATAGTGGCATACTGAAATGTAATCAACCCTAAGCCATACTTGGACAGGTTGGAATATCAGAAAATATACCATCAACATAATGGTTTCTTTTGGATTGTTAGTTCTACTTCAAATTCTTTATTTTTAAGTGTTAATAGACCAAAAATAAGGAAGCCAAATATTAGCCGGTAATATTTAGCAGAAACTGGTTTATCTATATTGAGATCAAGCAACTAAGAGCAATTCTATATTCTATAATTTATGGATAATTTGATGGGAAATAGATCATTTTAATATTGCCATGAAATCTTCTTCAATAGACCTTGATTGAACATAAACTTTTAACGCACATTAATTTAGTTACAGGAACGCATAAATGATATTATACTGCGTTTATGCTGGGTGTAAACTCATCTTGGTGTGGTGTGTGAAAGCATTCGCGGTCAAAATTCTCTTGTCTGTAGAGTCAAGGTGACCTAGCTTAAAACATAAGCTTATAACACATACAGTATAAATTATTCACCCTCTCCACTTCTACTTTTCTATATTATGTAATGGAACTGAAACAGATATAATTGTGAAATACGCCGATCAGCCATAAGATTATGACCTACAGTACAGTAGGCCTAATATTGAGTAGATTCCCCCCTTTGCCACTAAAATGGTCATTCAATTCAATTCAATTTTATTTGTACAGCACTTTTAACAACTGTCATTGACGCAAAGCAGCTTTACACAATCAAAAGACCTTGAATCACTTTTGGTACTGTATGTCCTGACCAGAGCAGCCTGGGAACATCCCACAAGACCTGCAGTTTTTGGGTTGCTCTGACCCAGTCCTCTAGATCACAATACGGCCCTTCTCTAGATTAGATTAGATTAGATTAGATTCAACTTTATTGTCCTAGTGCAATGAAATGCAGTTTAGCATCTAACCAGAAGTGCATTAGTGGCCTATTTACAATAAATACTGTAGCAATGTGTTATATCAAACAGTAAATGCAGTAAGTAATAAAATGATAGTGTATTATGCAGTGCAACTGTGCAACATTTCGCAGGATAGGAATGTGCTATAACAAACAAAAGGTGCATTAGGTACAGTATGTAGGTACACAAATACAGTATATGAGTCCATAAATGTAAAATTTATGCATAATAAATACAGGTGGAATGTACAGTAGTGCAATGATAAGCATACATTTTCAATGGTGGCTGAAAATGGGTGGGATATACTGAATTAGGCACCAAGGGAACCTTTTTTTCTGAAGTTGATGTCTTTGAAGCATTTGAATGACTTTGAAAAGGGCCAAATTGTTGATGGCTAGAGGACTGGGTCGGAGCAGCTACAAAACTGCAGCTCTAGTGGGATGCTCCTGGTCTGCTGTGGTCAGGACATACCAAAAGTGATCCAAGAAAGTAAAACCGGTGAACTGGTGACAGGGCCATGTGTGGCCCCGAGGCTTGCCGATGCACATGGTGGAGTGAAGGCTGACTTGTGTAGTCTGATCCAATAGAAAAGCTCGAATTGAGGAAAATGTTGTGAAAGTTGTCGGAACACACAGTGCATCACTGTTATGGTGGCAAAAAGGGGGGCCTACTCAAAATTAGGCGGTCTTAATGTTATGGCTGATCGGTATGAATACAGTATATAGTCTTCTGTCTTCGAATCGACCGTTGACTTTTAGTCAGCAGTCTCGGTGGAGTCATTCTTCCCATTTTTAATAATGGACTTTAGTGGGTCTCTATTGGATGTCCAAAGAACTCTTTCCAGACCTCTGTCCCAGACCTTTCATGATGGTGTTTGTTCTCTAACAAACCCAGATGTATTTACAGTATATTTAAGAATACATGGCAGTTCAATTACTAATTAAATTTATTATCTGACCTCTGATGTAGTAAGTAAGTACCTTTCCTTAATTTGTGAATAATGTTTCACACTTTCATGGTGTATTCTTGACATATTCATGTTTAAGAATGTAACACTACAAAATAGGGGAAATGGGTTGAATACTTACAGTATGTACTGTATACAGTACAAATAATACTGCAAACCAGAATCTAATTTCTGGTCACAAAGGGACAAAAAATGCTGATGCAGTCGTGAATCCGACAGTAGCTGTATAGATGTTCGAATGCAATAGAGAGCATGTTAGGCTGAATAATCTCAATGGGAAGAATAAAAGCGGCTGAATAGCATTTAGCCGGTGTGTTCAGCTACCAGTGGAGTGGGAAAATCCATTAGCCGTGACTTCAGAATTGGCATTAAAGCCATTAGAGTGAGCTAAGTGAAATCCTGTTTGGATGAGATTGACATTTGCTAAGGTTGTTGGAGCTGAAAAATTGCGACATGACACTCTTAATGCCTCTTATAAGTATAATACCGCATCGATCTAATTTCTGCCTTTCCCTTTTCCCATTCTTTAAAACAGTGTGAAAACGTACATTTGAACATTTAGTAATGGATTACTAAATTCTATTGCTATCAAATCACATTGTTAAACTGACTGCATTTTGATATTTTTGGGCATATCAGATTATTTGAACTACTCTATGTGCGGTTATAGTATTACGGATGAATACAGTCTCTAAGGTGAATTAACCCTGGCTCCCCAGAGGAAGCCTACTGTATTCTCATCCATGCCACAATCTATCCTTAAAGTCAATAAATTGCTTGAAAATGTCAAGATGCATGTCAGCAAAAGTCTCACAAGACACTTTATTGGGTCTTTAAAGGCTTAAACATCTCCTTTTTACAATGCAGGAATTAATCTATGCAATTTCCCATGCAAAGAAAAAAGACTGATTAAATCTATTACTCTGACGTTACTGAATAAAAGAAACAACAGAAATCCTTGTCTGGGCTTGAAAAGAATGATGAGGTGTGAAAAAGCACTCTATTCAACACAAATCAGTCATCATTTTAGTCTCTTTGGCTAAGCACATTAAAATCGTTCTGTTACGGAAAATGACTTACAAACATCCAGATAAGCAACTAACACGACTGACTATCAATCATTAGTTCACGGCTATAAATAAGGACAAATCTTTTGTCGCTCGGTGCTGCTTCATGTTATCTTTTTGTACCCACTCTGAACAGATGAGACTGATTTGATCTGACTTAGAGAATCAACATATACAGTACACTATATGGACAATAGTATTTGGCCAAACCTGTAATGACATTGTGTTCAAACACATACACTTCAATATGGACTCAGTCTCCGTTTTGTATTTATAACAGCTTCCACACTTCTTGGAAGGCTGTCCATAAAATTTTGGAGTGGGACTTCATGCCCATTCATTCTGTAGTGCAATGTAGTGCATAAAGGCTCTGTGTAAACCATGAAGAACTTGCTTTGTGCACAGTATATATATATATTTAGGGCCCTCCCCTAAATTGGTACCCCAAAATTGGCATGCTGAAGCATTAAGATTGCCCTTCATTGGGGATAACGGGCCTGATTGAAACACCTGGCCATATGGTGTACATTTTATCCATTCATCTTTAAAAACTGTTTTATTATTGTTTTCACTGTCGCAAGAGATGGAGAATAAATTGAAAATTCTACAATCGTCCTCCTCTTTCTAGCCCTGTAGCTAGTCTCTCTTACAAGAACACCTGAACAGTCATGTTATTATCCATCATACAATGGTTGAGCCGTGCATAAAATCATTAAAAGGTCAAAAGGTTGTTGGTGCCAAAAGCCTGGTTTGAGCACTGTATTGTAACGAGCATTAAAGTTTGTTTCATAGTTAATTAAACGAGTCGCTCCGTCTGTTCGAAGAATATCGAAGAACGCACCTGAGATAGGGGCGAAGGGACAGCGTGGATCACGCACAAAATCAAGCGTATGCATATATCGGAGGAGGAACTGGATCCAGTATTTATACTACATTTTCTGAACATGACTTAGACGCAGTGCATGCCTGCCTTAAACATATTAAGCAATAGGAGAACATAATGTGGTCTTTAACAACGTCATACCACGCCTACCACGGTCATAGCACACATCTGAAGAGGTCGTTGTGAGAACTCCATTGACATACTATACTGTAGCAACCACATACAGTAGTGACAGCTCAGTGAGGGAACAGCATCCAGGTTTTGCAGTCTTTGTCATGCTTTTAGTACATCAATGTAGTCCCTAAGAGGTGGTAGTTATGCCATTAACAGGCCAATGCCATCATTAGTACGTCCTTATTAAGTTCTTTGTGTGGTTTGCTTCGACCAGGCCTTTTTTGAACTTTGTCTGAAAAAAATAACAGCAGCCTCAGTTCAAGGGAGACAATACCGGTTTCTACTCCGTTTCTGCACACATCTCAACTCATCTCAGAGCACACCACTAGACTTGACTCCTGTCAGCCAAGAACAGGAAATATGACCCTACAGAGTACAGAAACTCATTAAAACTGATACAGTAGAAAACTGGAAAGCGTCAACAGGAAGCACGAAATGTTATTTCATGCAATGCAATTTTCATGCAAAAAAAGTTCTGACATGGCAATAATTCTAGCAAGTGGCTTTAGTAAATTCAGCAGGCCCATTTGATAGCTCAGGTTGTCTATTGTCCTGAGTCTACACTCTCAGAAGATTTATCTCCCCCACGGTGCATTCGGTGTGCAGATAACAGAAAAACGAAGGCGAAATTTATAACCACCATTTTAGCTCGCTTTCTTTGTCAAATAAAGCCAGGAATAATAAATAACGTTTTTATTACTGCGAAATAAAAACGGTCAAAATACGCCCTTGTGTTTACGGATGCTTCCTTCCGTAATTGCGATTTTAAAGAAGGAATGCATGAGAATGTGCAAATGAATGGGTATTTAATGTAAAATAATGCAAATAGTTTCCTGTGTGTTGCATGCTCATATTTAATTGTGTAAACACATAAAACCACCTACACCTACGCTACATATAAGATTCAAAGCTTCCTTAGATGCCCCTGTGGCTTTACCTAAAGCTCCCAAAGAAAATAAAATCAAGAAATGACATTTCCCCTCCCCATACGCTCTGCAAACAAAATCCCTTAGAGGTTGAGAGGGAAATGTCTGTCATTCTGACTTTCCTTGCCTGGATTTCATCATCTTTACTGAAAGCCAAAGCTGTAGAGGAACAAAATAATAAAAGATATTGTGGCCCAAAGTCTCTTTAAAAAGATATGCAGCATATGGGGTAGATATAGGCCCAGCGGTATAAAGTAATTGACATTTCTACTGTCTACAGTTGTGATGTTTCGGCTTTGCATGCATCTACACCACGAGGTCTGGTTAAACGGTAAATAAAAAAAGATAAAACTAGGATCTATTTACTCACATATTGGCTATTGGATATTGCTGCATACAGTATTTCTTCTTACTGTACACCCTGCAGGAACCTTAATGTTGGTCGCCTTCGGTACAACATTGTTTTTGAAAGTAACAATGACTTTGATGGAATGATGTTGAGATACCTTTAAAGAAATGCTCCGAACACAAAGTCGCAATGTAGAACTTTTATTTCATCTTTATTTGGAGTAACATCCATTTGCGCAACATCCGACTACATCCGTGGTCCCTTTTGTTTCAAAAGCGTTTTGAATCCGGATCGGAGATTGGGACGGACACAACAGCTTCCCGCAGGTTTATGCTTTTGCGTCAATACTTCAGCTTACCGTGAACGCTTCTAAGTTTGTCCCATGCTGCAGGTAAAACGCCAAACTGCTAGATGGTGGTGGGGTTTCTATGCCATTGTGTTAAGCCTCTTCACCATCCTGTAGTGATTTTTTTGTTGCTGTTGTTGTACTAAAAACAACGGTGAATAAAAGAGAACATCGCTTGAAAGACAACCAATAAGGTACAGCAGTACCTTAGCATACAAACAATTTCTTTCTGCCTTAAGAACTGAAAATTTTGCAAGAAATTTGACTCTGTATACGAAGCATTTTCAGCATTAAGACCCGAGTTGCGAGTATGTCTGGGCACCATTCAGACCTTGTTTGTGTCAGTGGAAAGCCAATAAAGCAAGTTATGCATATATTTTATTGTTGTTGTTTTTTTTTTTTTTGCATTTTGTGCATGATTTAGTGAAGACATACTGTAGCACCATGGGTCCCAAGAATGTTAGCTACTTTCAGATTGCTCTGTCAAGGGTTAAGTAGGGATAATTGAGGTTTAATGTCTATTTATTTCATATTTTACTTCATTTACGTGCCTTTTCTAAATGTTTTGATTGTTTTCATATGCAAAAAATATGATTTCAGTGTTGAAAATTGGTAATATTGGTAATTTTTTGGGTGGCTGGAACGGATTATCCTCATTTACATGATTTGCCATGGGACAATGCGTTTCATAATACGACATTTTGCTTTAAGAACTCGCTTCCGGAACAGATTAAATCCGTATAGCGGGTTACCACTGTTTCGAAATTGAAATAACTGCAGTGGAGCGAAAATATATTTACAAACTCCTCGAATTTGGCACATTGCTACCATGTGGATCAATCGCAGTTGTTGCAAGTCTGTTGCTGCTTCAGTAACATATCTGAGGAGGTCCGCTTCAGGCTACGAAGTTGGGTACCGCCGATGGTATGCAGATATGCGGGACTATGGCGTAGACTTGACGCAGAATAAATCAGCCTTTAGTGTTGTCCATTTCATTTGAAATTGTTAACCCTTAAGGTGCACCTTAGCTTTTAAATTACTGTAATATGGTTTTTGCACAGTGTCTAAAGTGTATCACATCCACTTTCACAGAAAGACTTCAGACATTATTATGTTTTTTTTTCCTACTCTTTTCAGTTTTATATTTCAGTAAATTGATGTTGTCCGGTTGCTCTTTATGGCACTCGTTGTTATGAATGCACATTTACTAGGAATAAACAGAATGTTCCATCGGTTTGGTATTTATATTGTTTTGAAGTCGTTTTTGCGGCATTGTGTTAGGGGGTGTCCGTTCAACAACTTCTCATTGCCATATTGTTTCGATATCATTTTAAAGTTCAAAAACAACTAAATACCAATTGTGCTGATGTCTGCAGCGTTGCCAAATGAACATCACCACAAACTTTTGACAACCCCAAATTCCCGCAGTGTACGGAATTCAACCAAGCCGTGCGAGTACGGTCATGCTGCTTTGCGACAATGTCAATTGTAAAAAGCACTCTACAAATAAAATTGAATTGAAATTGAAATGTCCATTGCAGTTTTCTTTTCCACTTCATTCAATTAATTGCCATTTGAATTGTTCAATTAGTACTCTCTTTTAACATTTACCAGTATCTAATTAGTTTTATTTGGTGCTCAAGGATTTACAGTAGCATTGATATCAGAAAGAAAAAAAAACTAAATAGTAACGTACAATCTCTATTCAGTTCATAAGCCCTGAAAGCCACCGTTTATGTAAATCTCTGTGCAGGATTCATGTGTTGCTCCGAGTTACACCAATCTCACACCTAATGGTGTTTTAATGTGACTTTCAATCACATTCACACTCCAAATGAAAGCGAACAGAACAGAATAAATAAACAAGACAGATCTCAACTCGGCCGCTTCTCTATACAGCCGTTAAACTAATAAACTTCTTTTATGTCTAGAGTTGTGAAAACATCTTCCAAAGATAAGTTGCACTGCTGTTTTTCGCTATTGATTTGATTATTATCTTATTTCGGTGCTGGTACTAACAGTGCACTTGGCCTTTATAGAAAAGCTTTCTGCTACAATCTTCGAAAAATAAGAAATCAATTCGCCTATTATGCTATCGAAACCGAATTATCCGATGCGCCTTGATTTAAAAGAAACCGCTATGCAATAACATGACAGCACAGAGTTACAAAATTGATTCTGAAAATATATTTCGGTTTGTATGTCCTTGGGTTGGTACAGTGTACCGCTGTGCCAAGTCAGAGTTGTTGATGCTTCCAATCTTGTTTACCCCTGAGACTGAAAAGACCGTCCTGTTCTCCTCCGGTTTTCATCGATCCTTCTTTGTCATAGAACATTCCGTTTTATCAATACGGCGGCAGTGGGTTAAAAAAAGAAGGAAAGAAAGAATTTCATAAAGATTGTTGATATTATGGACATACAATTACTTTTGTGCTAATTTACGTACCATAAACCCTGACAATGCATTGTGCGTATCTGGAAGTTGAGTCATGTCAACTGGACCAGCCTACCTAACAAGGAAGAAGTCCAGTTGACATAACTCAACTTTCAGATAACATGATCACCTGGATGACTGAGCATCTTCACAGTTACAGATACAGCCATGTGTAGTATTTAAAGCAGGAATTTTGCCACCTGCCAACCATTATGCATAATTGTGTTTCCCCTGTGACAAGCTTAATAATGTTCCAGGTGTTTGAAATCAGAAGTCAGGAAGCAGAGAGAGACAGAGAGAGAGAGAGAGAGAGAGAGAGAGATACTAGGAAAAAGGTTACTGTGGACAAAGACAAGCTCAGTACTTCTAAGTAAACTTGGAGGTGAGGACATTTTGAGCCCGTACAGTAAATTGAGGACTTCTAATTTTACTCTTAGGAGTAATATCACTCCTTTACCTCAAGTACAGGATTTGTGTACTTTGCCCACCACTGCTCACAGTTAGGACCCAACACATAGTGTAATTAACAGCGATAAAAATAGTTTGAAATTCCTACTGGGACTATGTAGCCAAAAGTGACCATGTGACTAAGTGACTATGTATTTATTTTTTTTACTTTGTATTTATATAATACTTTATATTTCCACTTATTCCACTTTAGAATATCAGCTCAATTCTGGGCTTGAATTTCAAATAGCATTAAACAAAAAGACATTGCGCATAGCTTCCTTGTTCCACACACCAAGTTGTGCCCTTGATCAGATCAGTTGCTAGGAGATAAAGTGTTTGTTTCTTTTAAGATGATATAACATTATCAGATGTGTTTTCATGCTGAAAGTGCTTCAGACTGTAAGTGACGAATGATAGAGCACCTGTAACACATCCCAGTGCTGTAATGCTCTATATCAGCACTCGTAGGATGTCTCTCATCCAATCAGAATACTCAGGTGGAACTTCGTATTGTATAAGAATATCTACAGGTGGGTAGTAACGAGTAACATTTACTCCGTATTTGAATAACGTTTTGAATTTTTTTTTTACTTCTATGAGTAGTTTTACTGCAGCATGCTTTTTACTTTTACTTGAGTAGATTTATGAAGAAGAAACGCTTCTCTTACTCCGCTACACTCGACTCGTTACTTTTCTAACCATTTACTCTAAACATGCAGCTGGTAGTTCAACCGCATGACTGTTTCACCAATCAGACGCAGCAACAATAATCACATGACTCCGTTTGACCAATCAGCCGCAGTAAAAATAACCACATGTAGTCACATGACCACATACAAATCTATCTCCAATGCTACAACAGAAGAGGATTACCACCCCAGGCCTCATAAACAAAGCATGTTTTGCTTAACCACAGTGCAAATGAACAGCTTCATAGCTTCAGACAAAACAGACAGACATTTCAGCTTATTAAAACTCGCCTTCTAACCTTAGGAAACATGCTGCATGTAAGTTTAGCAATTTTACTGAACGTTGCAATGTTAGCATATATAATTAAAATATAATACAGGTATACATACTGTATAATATATACATGTAATATACTGTATATGTGCATATATTATACTGTGTATAATATATAATTATTATAATTTCTGAAAGAATTTAACAGTGTCACGAATTCGGGTCCGAGGCATAAATGCAGAGGTCCAAGGTGTTTTAAAGGATGATGTTTTTATTAACAAAAACAGGGAATAAACTCCCATCCAATAAACGAATAAACTTTATGATAAAACAAACCAAAACACGAATAAAGACAAGGAATACACTAACTAAACTGGAATGAAATTTATGAGGTGAAATCAACAGGTGCAAGACACGTAACTGAACTAAAACAAGCTATTTATAATAAAACTAATGATCAACTTGGTTCAGGTGAGCGCCCATGTCACCTGACCGAGGTGCATAATGGGAACTGAAGTGAAACCAAAACAGAACTACAACAAAAGTCTCAGGGCGCTTTGGCGCCCTCTAGGGGTTATCCCTGACATAACCCCGCCTCAAAGGGCGCAACTCCGGGACGCCACAGGAGGTCCAGGGCATCCCCCCCAAGGTCCAATGTCCGGGTCCCTTAAGCAGAGGCTGCTGATTATGTCCTCTGGGCAGGGTGGCAGGACATGTAGGGCAGACAAGCTCTCTAGGGGTTATCCCTGACAAACAAAAATTACAAATGAAACAGTTACTCAGTACTCGCGCAGTCTTTTCATCTAATCTAATATTATTTTGAAATACAGCTACTCATACTTGATTACATATGGCTCTTCTACCCACCTTTGATAAAATCTAAAAAAGAAGGTAGCAGTCAAATACTAGATGAATGCATTTGGATTAATGCTGTTCCCTTTCAAAAGCTACACTCAATGCTGCGTGAAAACGCTATGGGAACATCTCTTTGTTGCCGGTTGTGAAGCTTGTGCATGTCAAAACCCGCCGAATACCTTYGGCTTATAAMCTGTGCCAGGCATGACGTCACCGAATAAGGTGCACCTGCAGGTTATAAATAGGAGTGAACCGAAACATCCTCAGATCTTTTTGTCTTCAGGACCGCTTTGTG